>JALLAP010000045.1:0-39276 GCA_036939355.1 Thalassiosira profunda | reverse complement strand
GAAATGGAAACGGTTGAGGCAATGGAAAGAATACGAAAGGCTTCCATTGGAGGCGAAGAAGACGGCAGGGAAATACTGAAGGGTCCCACCGTCTCAAATCTGTCGAAGGTGCTAAATTTGGCCAGCGCCGGACTCTACATGTGCAATTACAACATCGTTGCTCCCACGTCGGCGCTCTATGCCGAGCATTTGGGCTTCGATGAGGCGAGTGGCGGCATTATAATTGGAATGACGCCAGCCGCGGTGATTCTATCGTCGGTTCTATATTCGTGGTGGTCGTCCTACAGCTACAAGCGAGCGCTGATGTTCGCGTCTTCGTGCTGCATGTTGGGAAACGCAGTGTATGCACTTGCGTTGCCTTGCAACAGTCTGAAAATGGTGCTTCTTGGGCGGCTCTTGACCGGCTTTGGCTCCGCGCGAGTCATCAACCGGCGATACATCGCCGATTATTACAACATCGAAGATCGAACGGCGGGGATGGCCGACTTTGTCTCTGCGAGCGCACTTGGGATGGCGCTAGGTCCAGGGCTTGCAGCTTTATTGAGCGTGGTGGCTCCTGATCATCTGAGTGAATCCAACTCTTTGTGGACCGTCGAAACAGCGCCGGGCTACGTCATGTTTGTGCTCTGGGCCGTTTACTTGATTCTGAACGTGCTGTTCTTTGAGGAGCCAGATCGCGTGGGGCGCTCTCCGTCTAGATCCCAGCCCAGAAGGGATAAGCCTGACACAACAACTCATACAGAAAGCAGTCCGCTTCTGAACAATCCAATCGATGGGGCTTTGTCGATCAGCACTGCGCAATCGTTGGGATCTACGAATCCACTGTTGAAAGCATGTGGAAACGTCCCTGTGTTGATCAGCCTCGCGCTGTTGGTGCTTCTGAAGTCAGTTCTGGAGGGAATATCGAGTTCAGCTCCCACCATCAGCCGATACTACTTTGGCTGGGGCGTGCATGCAACCGGCATTTATCTAGCAGTGTTGGCGTCCTGCGTTCTGCCCACCAACTTTTTGGTGGCATCCATTAGCAGAAGGTTTGATGATCGCGAGCTGATTCTGGGGACCCTAGTTGCAATGTTCATTGGAATTCTGGGGTTCTTGGTTTATAGTCAAGACGGCCAATACTACTCGGAGGCTCGATTCGTCGTGTTTGGAATCCTCACATTTGCGGCTTGCAATGCTCTGGAGGGCCCGACGATGGGGCTGTTGAGCAAAACAATCTCGAAGTCTCTCGCGGTTGGAGTACTGAATGCAGGTCTTCTGGCCACTGAAGCGGGGACTTTGGGGCGAGTGGTTGGTGATTTCTGGCTCAGCGCAGCGACCTACATGGGAAAGAACGAGATGCTGAATCGGACATTCCAACCAATGTGCGCAATGGTTGGCGTTTCTATCTTTGCCACATATTGGACCTACCCTCAACTGCAACCGACCTTTGCAACGGAGGACGAGGATGATGATTGACAGCTTCAGGACAGGCGTACTTTGTTCATTCTATCTTTTCTCGCAATTCTTCTAGCATACAATTCTCTAACGACGGCATCATCTCACACATTTGCAAATAGGTCCTCGTCGCACTCAGTGCCAAGTTCATCCTCGTCCCTGATCTTTCTGAAGACTCCAACGAAGTGCGTCGTATCTCCTTGCTCATTCTTGATTCGGCCGACACGCACGTGATTGCGAAACTTGCGTCCTGTCCGACTGTAGTTGACCAAAACTGCCTCGCTCTCCCTATCCTCACGGCTGTTGTGCAGAAGCGAGTCGACCAGATCCTTCGCCACAACCGCATTCGTCTCGGGCCCTTGCAGCAGCTGTTTGAGCGTTGATCCCACGGCTTCTTCTCGCGTGTACCCGCAGAGTGACGTCCATTCTTTGTTCACGTCCACGATCTGGAACGGCGGATTGACCTCTGTGATCGCCATCGCCCTTGGTTGATGTTGGATTCCGAGCATCGGACCGCCAAATTCGTGATACACATCTTGCAGACTGGATGGCAGTGGAAAGCGATGTTCGTGCATGAATTCGTGGAGGTGGCACCGGTCGTTTCGTTGGGAAGATGCAGACGACGAAGCAAGTGGAGGAGCCATCGGGCGTCGTACCTGAAGATCCTCTTGGTCTTGCGCATCTTTCCTCGCTCGATGAGCGGCCCAGAAGTGGTGACGCATCTCCTCCCTCGCCTGAGTTGCAGTGGCCACATCAATGAGGCTCGGACTTTCTTTGCAAAAGGCGTCACCTGCCTTCAGCTGAGCCTGGTACCCCAGCCCGAGAGAGAAATCGTTCGACATGACGCCGTCTCCTCGTTTCATCGCACGGGCGGCGGCGCTCATGCGGAAATGCCTGAACGCATCATCTCTCGCATATTTGCCTAGCACCCTGTCTTGCACCTCCTCTAACTGCGAGAGGCGGGTATCGTTATCGCTCGCCACTGGGGAGTTCGTCTGCGACAGCGTCGCGACGTTGTCGGCCGAGGCGTCACGCTTCGAGGATCGAGCGGCGAACGCCTCCCAGAAGTGTTGGCGCAGCTCCTCCGCCGCCGACGCTCGAATGCGGCAATCGACTGCGGCATTGGTGGAGATAAAGGCCTCGGACGGCGTGGCCGCCACCGCCGCGCGGGCTGCCCTAGAGAAGGACATCATGTTCCCCACTGCTCGCCAGGCGAATTATGGCCGCCATGCCTCCCGCTCAAGCAGCCCCTGAGCGCGCGTGGCTCGATGGCACGCATCAGAACCATGCGATCAGAACGGTTTGGCGGGCGCACGGGCGTCAAGCCCAGAACCACCTTCTCTTGCGAATCGTTTTTGACACAGGCTTCTCGAGACGCAATCTCATTTGATCGATCCCACTTTTTTGAGGAAGTGTTTGCAACGAGCAGCAGCCGTGACCCCTGTCTCAAATACGAGAAGCCAACGACTTCGTTACCATTCGCAAGGTGCATCCTGGGATTGCTCTGGGAGCGAGAGATGTGCTCATAAATTTCAAGAGCGTGCCGGGAGTACAGAGACAATCACCTCGAGCATCGAACGGACAAACAAGACGCAAATGAACCTTCAGTATCTCATTGTCATTGCTATTGCAATCCTTCCACTTGCGGTTGCTGGTGAGTGCCCCTGCTCTCGTTTCCGTTGCCGTTGGCGACGACAACACAATTGCACTATCTTACTCTTCCTTCGTGCGCAAGGCAACAACTTGCGAGGGCCAGACGCAGATCACCGTGCCCTTGCCCGGCCTGACAATTGGGGCGACTGGACTGCCGCCCAGAAGCGTGCTTGGCAGCGCGACGAGCGTCGTTTCCGCACACGTCCGTTCCGGTAAGTGATACACCTGGAAACTTCCCGGGCTTCGCTTCATACAAAGATAGACTGAACCTTTCTTCGCCAACCAACAAATCAGGTCGCAACGGGAGGAGGATCGAGAGCGATGGAGGAAGCACATGCAGGCCATCAACCGCGACAACAAACGTACGGACCCGTACCACCGCGACCAGGGCCGCGACAGAGACTGGGCGTTGGAGCGCGAAGAGCACCGTGATGACATGTGCTGGTATTATGGGGAAGGCTGTGACTATCATGCGCTCGACCTGGATACGGACTACCCCTGGGCCGGCGACCATGATGAGTACGACTACGATCCAATCCATGATGAGGACTACGGTGACGACAACTACAAGTAAGTTGGCGTGGGCTAACGATTGCTAGCCAGCTTGATACCTGCTCACTAAGTTCTTGCATATCTCCACAGGCAACGTTATCGCCGTGGTCGCCGCCGCCGTCGCCGGAACCGTCCCAGGCGCGAGGATCGCCACAAGCGTAGAGACAGGCGCGAAAGACGCGAGAGGCGCCGCCGCCGCAGAAACAGGAAGAGCCTCTTCGATTGAAAGGAGAAGAGGGATCAGGATAGGCACAAGTGTTCGCATCAAGAGGAAGATAGAAACTCTAGAGCGCGGTCTCTGTTTGGGTCAAGATTATCAGATGCCCCGATGCTGTCTGCTAGGAGGGCATGTAGGTATTGTTTGCGCAGACCGTGCAACCCAAGATGTTTGGTTTGTTGCAGGGGACTCGATAGCTGCGATAGTGCCTATCGCTACACTTTGCCTGTTTGGTAGAGATTCAGATCAGCCATGGACAAACTAAGCCCATTTGCCTACAAATCGCATCCGTCTACTCCATTAGATTTCGGGTTGTCTTCTTCCTGGGCTTCTCTCGGGCGAATTCGGCCTTCATCGTATTCATTCGGTAGATCTGGGCCTCCTTTCCTTCCTCTTGGTATTGGGCGTGTTTTTGTGCCAGCAACAATGGATCGGCTTCTCCTGCCTCCTCTGTCTCTTCTTTGCCCTTCTTCGGTCTCTGGACTTTTGGCGTGCTAGCCACAGACCCCGACGAAGCCTGAGCTGCGATTCTTTCCACCCGAGTTATCCACTCTCTTACGGGCGGCAGCAAATTGATCGTCACGCCAAACAATACTATCCCAAACAACACCAGGAAGTAGTTCGCCACGTGAGCCTCGCTGTAGTCCCGGAGACGCGCAATATTGCCGCCTCCGTTATTGTTCTGGAACCACTGCCGGCAAAGTTGGTAAAGACCGAGCGAAACCATATTGGGAATACCGCCGATGCAAAACAGATTGAATGCACATGCAAACACCTTCTTGTTGGGAGGAGAGGCAGTGAACGCGACCTCGTATCTGATTGGAGGAGGCAGGGTGAGGATTGAGAGATTGCAAGTATCGACAGCAGCTCATTTGCATCTCACTTACGCCGTCGAGATTGAAAAGATTTCGCCTGCCCCGATCAGCATGTAGCTCGGAGCTTGCCAAATCACATTGACTCGCCCTTCAGAGCGCTCGTACTCATCGTGTATCCATTTTTCGACCATCAGTGACCAAAGAATGGCGCACGCTCCGATAGCAGATCCAAGTGCAAACTTGTAGCCCGTTGCCAGCTTGATGTTTCGTCTCGCGAGGAACGGATAAAAGTAGCTGCTCACAAAGTATCCGGAGACGAGTACGCTGAGAGCTGACGGAGGAAGTAAAGATGTAAGTCCTCCTCAGGCAGGAACAAGCACATCGGTGAATACCATGTGCAGCACTCACAATCGAGGATGTCAAGGGATGGAGCTTCGATGATGCCCATGAACGGCTCCATCACGACACCCTGCACCATGACTACATCAGCAGAGATATAGATACCCGCATTAGCGCTGATACGCGGAGAATAGGCTCATTTGGAACAGCATACACAGATTTCACTCACATGTCGTGGGGCACTGGCTGTACGCAATGTTGAACGGGACAATCAGAGCACAGATCCTGGCAACGTCTGCAAAGTTTGGCTTTGGAGCGTCGGTATTGCTGTGCTCCTCTTCCGAACCGCTGCTGCTCTCCATCTCATGGCCCGGGACAACGTTGACGTATCGCTTCGATCCGGCCACAAAGAAGAGAACAGCGACGAGGAGCAATACGAACGGTATCGTGTAGGCGGCGGTGATACTCGTTCGTGCAACAATAGGTATCACGATGCAGCCCACAACAGCGCCGACACTGCCGAGAATAAGTGTGTAAGAGAGGTGGTCGCAGACAAGCAAAAGATAAACAACGGCAGCGTGGCAACTCACTTGATGCACATGTAAAATTGCACGTAGAACGATTCGACCATGCTTCTCTGCAACACGGGATGGTACTGCCGCGCTCCAAACACATTCACCACTGCTTTCACCGTCCCCGTCCCGACGGGCCAGAGGAAGAGCAGCGCCAGCCTGTACGCCCCGACGTTGAAGTGCTCCGTCCCCAGCCACCAATTGGGTGTCGTCGACGATGCGATGATGAACAGCCCCGGCAAGTAGAAGAAGACGACGCCCCCCAGAATCGTCCTGTAATCTCCCAGGCGCGCATCGGCGAGCATCCCACCCACAAATGGCACCGTGTAGGCCACCGCCGTCGACAGCGATATAAGAGACGCCGCCTCCATCGACGTGAGGTCGGCATTCCAATCGTCGTCGTAGGATCCGGTGAGATAGTTGGTTTGCGTCATGTAGAGCCCGTAGAAGGAGAATCGCTCGAGCAGCTCTAGAACGAGGATCAAGAAGACCGAATACATCAAGGGATTGAGCGCGTAGGTGTACGCGTTGCCGCGGGCGTCGGTGTGCAGCAGCGGGCGACGCTCGTTAACTTTCCCGGAAGGGGTGACGTTGAGGTATTCGAGCGGGATCGTCTCCAGCTGCTGCGGGGTGTGCACATCGCCCGGGACGGCGGGCTCCTCGAATGCACCGTCCTGTCCCCCATCGGCGCCCTTGATGGCTTCCAATTCAATATCCTCGTTAGACGACATGATCGATCCTCCTCTCCACAAGATGATGATTGCAAATTATCCGCCGATTTGAGATGCACCGATAGATTGTGTGGCCAACCTCCCAGCACCACAGTACAATCTCCCCTCTCAGCCCCGGCCGCAGGCAAGGAATGAGAATGCTGTGAGTGGGCGGAGTTGTTGCTGGTGCGTGGCCGCCAACAAGACGCGGGCCATCATCGTCGGCGCAAAAGCAAGCGGAAAGTGCAACGCGGAGAGGGCGCTATCTTCGCTACGAAGGAATCTTTCCCCCAAAAAGAAACGGCGGCGCAAAAGAAACGGTTCGCCTCGGCCTCACGAGTAGTTCGACCCAACGCATTGCAGAGTAGGAGCTCGCGAGATCCTCGGCCTGCTATGCTCGACACTCCGTCAAGGCCAAGGTATTGCTTTGCGCCAACATTTTGGATGGGCTAACAGAGACTCCCTCTATTCAATCTTTTATATAGAGGTTATGACGCTCTACTCGATTGCAGTGCCATCCCAGGCTCAACAAACACACGACTACCCCCACCTACACAATGATGACACTCTTCTCATACTTCGGATCGTCATTCTCCGCCTTGGAGTCGTCACTGAGCCCAGGATTCATCCCGTCGGTGAAACACACGAGTAGGACGCGCACGCCGTACGTGATGTCGATGCCCTTGTGGTAGAGCTCGCCGGGGTGGACGAGCACCTGGCCCTGCCGCAGCTTGATCGTCTTCCGCAGGCAGCGGAAGTAGGTGCCTCCGCCTTCGTACTCGTCCAAACGGGTGAGCATCGCCTGCCACGTGATGTCGCCTGCGTACGAAAGCAACGAAGCATGAGATGTGTGTTCAAGCTGCAAACGAAGTGCAACGAAAAGACGCAGACTCACATCCGTCGTAGTGCATTTCGATGCCAGTGTGAGGATCACGACCGTCGAGGGCCTTCGAGCGTTAGGCGAGCAGAAAGAACGAATCAGTGAGACGAGTATGCTGGCATGGATCGCATTTGAACACAAGATGGCACTTGAACTCACTTGGTACAGCAGCAGATGGGGCTCCTTCCAGCTGCGGGCGCGAAGCTTCATCGCCTCCTTCTTCATGCCGAAGATCTCGCCCACGATCTTCTTCACGCTGAGCATGATGCCGTCGGTGTGCTTCTTTACCATGTCCTTCACTTCCGTAACTGGCAGATCCATCTGGAGAGAGGAAGAAGCGAGGCGCCAGCAGAGTTAGAGGCTCGATGCACGTCGATGCAACCCCCCGAGCGTGCAAAACAATCTCACCTTCGTGTACGTGTACAGCGTCCGCCACGTCTCATCGTTCCCGCTCTTGACCATCTCGCGGGTGTGATCGTCGGCCATCATGCGGATCTGGTCGCACTGCTTCGGCGAGAGGAGGTCGACGACGAAGACCTTGCGCACGGGATCGACCATCGTGACCTTCTTGCCGCAGACGGTGAGGACCTGCGGCTGGGGCGAATCGACGCGCTCGATGGCCTCGTCGACGGCGGCGACCTTGGCGCTGCCGACCTTGAGGCCCTTGGGCAGGTTGGTGATGGGCGAGCACGCCTGGTGGGCCACGGCCGCCTTCGCGTTGCCCTTCGACTTGGACGCCGAGCGAGGCGACCGGCGCTCGCCCTTCTTCTTGGCCGCCTTCGAGGGAGTTGGAGCCGCATTCTCCATCGAAGCAGCATTGGCCGCCGCCTGCCGCGCGCGGATCCGCTCGACGTACTCGGGCGGGGCGAACGTGGACGGGATGAACGTCGTCTCGACCTCGGCGACGTCCTGGGCGCCCGACATCGACTCGGTGGACATGGCGTCCTCGTTGGCTTCGTCCGATGCAGGAGCCACGTTGTTGCGTTCGCTCATGGCATTCGCTGCCACGTACCGCCCAGCCGCATCGACGCCGGCGCCGTGCACCACGTGCATCATCTGCTGATGCCCCGCGCCGCCGTTTTGCGCCCACGCCGCCTCGTGGTGGGCGCCGTTGCCCATGAACGTCGCGAAGGGGTGGCGCACGCTCGCGGCCAGCGGGGCGAGGAACGGAGGCATCGTCCACTGGTGCTGTGAGCGGTGGGGGTCGGCATTGCCCGGCATTGGCTGCACGTGCTGCTGCGGCTGTGGCTGCGGGTGGGGAGGCTGGTAGCCCCACCCGTTCCCATGGGGATAGACCGGCTGGTACGCCGGCCCGCCTCCGCCGTAGAAGTGTCCGCCGTAGTTGGCGTGCTGATCGGCGGAGGGCATCCCCTGCTGCTGCTGCTGATGCTGCCCGTGGCTCGCGGGATGCATCCACGGGAGGGCGCCGAGGATGGCGCCCGGAGGATCGACGGCGACGCGATCGGGCGGCGCATTCTCGATCGGGTGCGGGGCGTAGCCGTCGGCCGCGAGGCTTCGGGCCGCCGCCGCGGCCAGCGAGCCCGCCGAGGGCGACGACGCGGGTTTGCCGTGGCCGCGGCGAAGGCTGATGGGCCGAATCTTCTTCCTGCCGGAGGAGGACGCCTCGCCGGAGGCTGTCGTCTGCTGCTGCACAGGATTGAGTGGCATGCGAGTCTGGTATCCCGCGTCACCGCCAGGAACGAGGCGGTTTTGCTGGCGGACGCTCTCGAGGGCGTCGCCGACCAGCGTCTGCTGCCGGTCGTCCTTCGCCGGCTGGCGCTGCGCGTTCATTTTCCGTCCGCCCCGCTCGTTTCTCGGCGTGGGGCGTCCGCGCAGGCTGCGAGTGCCACCGCTCGCTTTCGCCGCGGGAGGCAGGCTCCGGATCCGCGCGAGGGGTGTCCGCTTTTCGTGGGACGGCGTGGAGGTGGCTCCGATGGGAGCAATGCCGAGCCTGCGATCGGTCGACCTGTTTTGAGCGACGCAGCATTGCAATGCAGTGAATGTGAATGAGGCATTGATTGCAATTGCAATGGCGCGATGGCCAGCGACGCAGCATTGCCACTCGGTGGGTGGAGGCATCGACGCGGCTCACCTTTTGTTCGCCCTGTTCGACGCCGACCTCTTCTTCGGCTCCCCGCTTCGTTTCGGTTTCGACCGCGACGACGACGACGCAGCCCCTTCGACCTCCAATCTCGACACTGCTCCCAATACCCCCGCTTCGCCTGAATCTGTTGCAATGACGACGTAAGAGGGCGGCGGGGGTCCTTTGTTCGTGGAGAAGATGGCTCCCATTGAGATCGACGAGAGGAGCGAGGGGGGCGGAGAGGTGGTCGCCGCGTTGCAAAAGTGAGGCCGCGCTTGCGCTCGCGAAGAAACGGTGGGGCCTACGTAGCGTTCCAGAACGTACGTAAAGTTACCTACCTGAGCTTGCGCGACGCGCGGACGCGGCGGACGGCGGAGCTAGCCGCGGAGAAACCTGGAGAAACACTTCTCGTGACCTCCACCATGGCGGCTGCAGCTGCTCCCTCGATGCATCTGCGACAGCCCGTTCGATCGGACGGACGGGTACTGGGAGAGCTGATACTAATCGGACTTGCGACATGCCTTCTCGCGTTGCATTGTATGCATCATGACGCGTCCTCCAAAAAGTCGACGTGGCGTATCCATACCGCCTGGCCGATTGCCTTGATGTCGCCGCTCTCAATCCCAGCCTTCGTCAACTCCAAGGCAGTGTCTGCATCTTCAGGAGAAATGTCGTAGCAGTTCCAAAGATTGACACCTCTCAGGAGTATCCTCCGCCCGTCCTTTCTAATTCTTACGAGGTTGTCGTAGTCCAATGCTGAATATTCACCCCCGTCGCCACTCTTCCCATCAACGCCATCCTTCATCGCGTTGGCCTTCACCTCGTCCAACAGCCGCTGCCGCTCCGCCACTTCCTCCTCCGTCACGCACTTTCGACTGGGAAGTTGGGTAAACTCGTCCCATGAGTATCCAAATCCGTCCAGGAAGGCGAGGTTGCCGTAGCAGTAGATGGCCTCGCCGGAAGGATCTCGCAGGAAATCGTGCGAGGCGATAGGAAGGTTGGTGGTGGCCATTGCAATTGCCAGATTGTTCAGTGCATGTGATGTGTCATCCGATGTTGAGGCGGCAGTGCTCTCTCGCAATATCACGTCCAATAGCTCCTCCCCGCGTTCGAGCTTGTACGAGGCCGCCATCTTTTGCAACCAGTCCAAAGTGGATGGCGAGGTGAAATGCGGCGGCAGCTCAGGGGCGTCATCGCTGCCATTCGTTGATGCGAGCACGGGTGGATGTTGCAATGATGCACTGATGGGTCTGGCCGATGGCGTCCGGGCGATGGCGAATGCCGAAACGGCGGCAGGATATATCGCCATCCATAAGAGTGAGAGGAGACGATGGCAGCCCATGGCTACTGATATCGTCGGCAGCAAGGGTGGAGGAGCGCCAGGAGGCCGCGCAGCCGCTGATAATTTTGAGGGAGCGGATTGCTGTTTTGCTCTCCGTCGTCGCCCGTCCGCCACGCACGCGACCGCCACTCATTCTCTTTCTCTCGCCCTCGCCATCACCCCTCTTGCCCTCGGGGAGGCAACGCGCCCCATCCGATCGGAGCCCCCCACGCCGGCTTCTCACTGCAATTATCCAGCCATGGCGCCCCCGCGGATCATGTTCGACGACGGCAGCCGCGTTTTTGGCGATGCGGCGCCGTCGAATGAAGCGGCATCCCGTGATGTGTCGCCCTCTGCCCGTGGCGCCGTTCCTCTGGACGTGTACTACGAGGTCGACCGCGTGGCCAAAGAGGCGGTTGGGAAGCTGGACTGGTCGTCAAATACAGATCGTGGGAGGTTGCTAAGGATTGCCTCTGCAACTGCAAGCCTGGGCGATGGCGACACATCCGAAGGAGCTGGCAAAGGAGAGGCTGCTGACGGGCAGAAAGGAAGTGTTGCAAGCGAAGAGGACGACGGCTTCCTCTGCCGCGTCGCCCTCCAATTCCCCGACGAGCTGCTCGCCGACGCCCCCGACGTGTCCTGGCTGATGGATTCCGCCATATCCGCTGCCTACAAACAGAAACTGCTCCCCTCGCCCACACAGTTGGACGAGGAAACGCAATCGCAGCTGGAGCAACACCTCGCCCGCCCCCCGCTGGTGTTCGTGCTGGGCGACACCACCTACGGGGCGTGCTGTCCCGACGAGGTGTCGGCCAACCACTTGAATGCCCATCTGATCGTGCATTACGGTCATGCGTGTTTGGCCCCTACTGAGAGCGTCCCGGTGGTGTATGCGTTTGGCGTGTCGGACGTAGGGGATGTTGATAGTGGGAGTGTTTGGAAGGAGTGCGTTGATTTGATATCGAAAGAGGTTGACAGAAGAGGAGACGGGGGTGAACATGTAGAGGAGGCAATGGCAAAGATGAGCGTGGAGGACAGTGCCAAGGGGGAGAAGTTGCTAGTGTTGTACGACGTGAGGTACCACCACGCGATGGAAGAGCTGACGCAAATGCTGGAGGGAACGGGGAAGTTGGACGTTGTGTTGGGAGCGATACCGAAGCAGCAGTTGAGCGTGAACAGACTGGGTGCAATGCCAACGTCTGGTGGTTGTGGGAGTGGAGGATGCGGCACCGGAGCTTGCAGTTCAGATAATGCAGCCACTGCCCCCGCCTCAAATGCATGCTGCGCCTCAGGTACAGAGGAACAATCGAGCCAATCTTGCTATGCAAACGACACTTCATGCTGCGATGAATCTAGAGCTGGTGCGTGCAGTGCCAACGATACCAAACAGGCAGGGGCAACAAGCGACGACGACACAACAAACCTGCAACAGGTCGAGGAGCAACACATCCCACGGACAATCGGCGGCCTCGAAATACCCGACGAGCTGGATCTCAGCCAATGCACGGTTCTCTACATCGGCGACGACTTGAACATCGAGTCATACGAAAGCAATGCCCCCACCCGGCTCCTCCACATATTGCTGCGTTGCAACGCCCCAGATGGGCCACCAGCGATTTGGTCCTATTCGCCCATCCAACGCAGTCTGAACACCGACGTGCTCAACTCGCCACTGTCGCCCACCAACTCTACATCACTTTCCACCGCATTATCAAGAACCCTGCGGCGGCGGTATTTCCTGCTGAACAAAGCAAAACTGGCTACGACAATTGCAATCCTCATCGGGACCACCTCCAACTCCTACTCCTTCCGCAAGCTCCTCTCCCGCACGCGAAGGCGAATACAATCTACCGGGCGCACTGCGTACACCTTTGCTGTCGGCAAGCTCTCCTCCTCGGCATCCAAGCTCACCAACTTTGCCGAGATCGACTGCTTTGTGTTGATCGCGTGCCAGGAAAGCATTGCTAAGTTCTGGCGGATGGAAAGGGAGGAGATGCTGGTGCCGGTGCTGACGCCGTTGGAGCTGGACGTGGCGCTGGGATTGCGGGAGTGGGACGGGAGGTATTCGTGCGATTTCGGCGACGTGGTGCGGTGGGACAAGGAGGATGGGATTGTGGACGGCGAGGAGGGCGAGGGTGGTGCGCAAGACGGTGGCATCAATCCACTGGGTGTTGCGGGAAACGTCGAGGAGGGCAGCAGCGACGACGAGCCGTTCTTTTCCATGATCTCCGGAAAGTACGAGCAATCCAAAACGATATCCAAGACCAAGCAGGATCTCGAGGCGCTGCCGGGACAGGGGAAGCTGATCGAGTATCGAAGCGAGGCGGCCGAATTCCTGAAGCAGCGGGAGTACAGAGGACTGGAGGCCAATGTGGGCGAGACCGAGGTGAAGGCGGCCGTGAAGGGGCAGGTCGGGATAGCGTCCAATTATGGCGAGGAGCTCTGAGACTTCAAAAGGATCTAACCGAGACAGTTCTCTTATGCACTGATATGTTGATCCGTCATCACTGTTGTTGGGCTAACAATTTCTCGTGCCAAATCTGGAAGGACCACAGATACCGGCCATCCCTCGTTTTTCCCAGCCATTGTATTGGTTGCCCGTTAAGTACGCTGGAGCAACCAATCTTTGCAAAGCCAAGATCCAGCGAGTAGGATTGTGCATCAAATAAGTTCTGGTAGAACTCGAATGTGTACACCGTCTCTGTGTCAAATGTGTAGCCCTTGCATTTCGTAGAATTGGCGAAGAATCGCTTCCGGCGAGAGGCGGGCACGTTGCCCTTGGCGAAGACGCCCCCAAAGACGGAGCAATCTTCCACGATATTTTTGCACGTAATGTTCGGCTCGTTTCCAGGTTCGTCGCCCCTGACAATCTGCGAGGAAGCGCAGAGGGTCACTTCCACAAAAGGTTGGTCGGTATGAACGACAATGTTCGCCCCCGGGCTGACTTTCCCAATGAATGCTGTTGCCGTTCTCAGTATGAACGGATGCGGCAGATTCTTCAACGGCCGCGTGAATTCGTGTCCAGTTGTCACATCCGATACCGGCACCTCCTCTTTGAAACGACCTTGCACCACACTCTGAAAAATCCGTTTCCTGCCATTGAAGTATTCTGCGTCTCCCTCTGGATCGTCACTGTTCGAGCCCTTTAGACGTATGAGACACGTGCCTTCGAACAAGTCCGAAGAGAACTGGAATGGCACCCCGAGAGGGCATGCATCTATTCCATAGTCCGGGACCTTGAGGTCTGGACACGGTGCAGCGTTGGCGCATATCATCAAAGGCCGGTGCACCCACGTTTTTGCATCCGGAAGGGAGTACGCATCCCTCATGAATACCAGCGGCCTTTCTCCCGCGCGTTTCGACCGCATCAGAGCCCTCCCCGAGACGCCCGTCATGGATTTGATCGATTTGGATATGATCGATGTGATCGATGATGTGTGGGGCTTTCTCTCAAATGGTTTGGGATCTCTCGCAAGAGTGCTTTCCGCAAGGCTGCGGTCGTCGTCGGCAACGATGACTGTCTCCAGGGGCACGGTTCTGGAGTCAAGGTCGCTCCAAAGAGAAATACACCTCCAACCATACCGCGTCGACGCCCCCATTGTCAAGGCTAGTCCAACAATACCCAACCAGCCCATTCCCGACGAAGGAACCACGACGCAGATGATAAGAATGTAGAGGATGAAGATAATCAGGAACGTGGAGATTTGCTGCGACACCAGCCCCAGCACCTCCTGATGCACCATCTCCAACTTTCCCCGCGTGTCGTTCAGCTCCTTCACCGTCTCTTGCAAGACGTGATCGATGTTTGCCAATTGTTGCTGCACAGACTCGGGGCTGTTCAATCCGTACGCCCCCACGCCGCTAGAGAATAATCCCGATATAATGGGCGTCCCCTTTCCGGGCGAGGAATCAATTGCAACATCGGCGTCCAAGATAGAGTCGCTCGCCATCCTGAAATACAGCGTCCTCGTCTCCCCCACTCGAAACCTCTTCGAGTGGTCCACCACGTGCATGAGGAGACCATAGTCCACCAATTTGTTCAGCCTGTTCACGGCCACCGCTTCCTCTGCGCTGATATTATCCAGCGCCCAATTTATGGCATGGGAGGCCGTGAAGCAATTTGGGTAGGACTTGAACCGCCATTTTCGATCTTTGGTGTGCGGCCGGAGCTCCTCGCGCATCCGTCGGGCGAGGGCGAGGGCCTGCTGGAAGCTCAGGGGGGAGAGGGCTGGGGCGAGGCTGGTTTGAGAATCTTCGTCGATTCCGACAGCAGCCGGAGGGGACGGTGCAATTGCCATGGCTGATTCACCGCGGCGAGGAGGAGAGGCTTATCACATATGCGCGCGCTACCCCTGGCTCGTCGGTTAGTGCATCGACGGCCATTATTCTCTGGTTCACCGGAGGGGGCGCGCGGGCGCTGTTGTTCTCGGTCTCATCTCCGTCCCTCCATCCCTCTCTAGTGTAAGCAAGACCTCCAAGAAACTCAACACCCGAGGTAGACCTTTCTGCACGTCACTCTGTTCTAGTACTCCTTGTTCACATCTTGGCTGATCCCAAATGCCCATATCCCCAGCGCTGAACACTCTCTCATAAAATCACTCGCAAACAACCTACAACACTTCAATGAAGTTTAACCAAGCAGTAGCCAGCATGACGCTCGAAGAAAATATGCGTTCCTATCTCGCCAAGTTCGACGGCACCGTCCGAGCCTTCTCTGATGTCGAAGGCCTCTTCGATAGCATGTTTGACGACCAATTCAAACAGATGGACGGGGACACCCTCTCCAAGGAGCAACTCAAGACCATCCACGCCAACTGCTTCGCCCTCGGATCCACGGCTTCCGGCGTCAAGGTCCAGATGCTCGCGCCGCAGATCTTCGCCTTTCGCTTTCGCATTGTGAATGCGAGGGCCGATGCTGTCATTCACTTCGTCTGCCAAGTCTCCTACAACGGCAAGATCCTCACGGCAAAGGCGACGGAAGAGTCGGTGAAGTCTCTCCTGAGGGCGCGGCGCGCCATGGCCCATTACGATGTCGAGAAGAAGTTCAAGGCCCACCTCGCGGTGTACGATGGCACCGTCAAGACGTTCGATGAGATGGAGGCCCCGTTCGAAGCTGCCATTCACCCAAACTTCAGGAACCTTCTGAGCGGCAAGACCATCAACAAGGACGGCATTCGGGAGCAAGCCAAGTTCTTCCTGTCCATTGGAACCAAGGCAGAGCTTCTCCTCTGGAAGCCCATCGACGACACTCATGCCGAGGTCAGCTTGCATTTCAAGAACCCGGCCACTGACATCAAGACGCACTCCCGCATCACCATCAAGGACGGGATGGTGTACAAGGTTTGCAATATGCTGGTCGGCTCTCCGCAAAAGGAGCTCCGGGACGCCTTTGGAGTCGGTGACTTGCTGCAAAGCATGCGCAACCACGAGCGTGTCCAGAACAGCGACAAGTCCAACCTACAAGACATCAAAGAGGCCATCGACAACATCTTCCACGACGACCTCGAGGCGGAGATCGAGGGCTCCATCATCGGCAAGGCCGACATGAAGGCCCAGATCCTCCGCGATTTCGCCGCCGGGGCCAAGATTCACTTCGTAAGAATGAAGGTTTTGGATAGCCACCACGTGGAAATCGTCTTAACCAAGGAGGACGAGTGGCGCCGCCACCAGATCCTCACTGTGAAGGAAGGCAAGATTGTCAAGATTGAGGCTGTCGAGGAGGACTCTGGAGCCAAGGCTCCTCCCAAAGCGTACGTCGCGCCGCCCAAGCATCTGGTTGCCTCTCAGTAAACATAACGATGTTAAACGATGCCAATTGTTGCGTGAGTGGTCGTCTCGTACCCCTCCGCCGTAGTCGCCGCGTGGAGCACGCCTTGCGGCAGATAGAGCACATCTCCCTCCGCCATGGTGATGTTCCTCCATTCCGTGACGTCCCGCTCCGGCCTCCCGAACATATCGTCCTGAATCATCCACATCTTCTGCCCCTCCAATTGCAACACGAAGACGGGGTACGCATCGTAGTGGATGTTCAATGCTACGGCGGAGGGGCCGGAGTGGTAGACGTTCATGCTGGTGCCGTCTCCTTCTGGAAGGCCCAGTGCTCGTTCGATTTGCACCTTCGTATCAAAGAGATAGTCCTCCGGGGTGACGGGCACGACGATCGAGCCGCCCTCCGATATGCATTGTGTGAGTTGCTCGTAGCTCGTTTGAGATTTGTCGAGCATGTCCTGACTGCCGCGCTTTCGGAAGGAGGTCCACCCGTTGGTCTGATAAAGGCTCGGCAGGTCAATGCCCGATAGAGGCGGCGCGAGCGGCTGTTGGGAGCGGGGAAAGTGGATCGCCCGACGTCCGAAGGTGGTGGAGAAGAACTCGTCGAGTGTCTCCTGGGATCCGAAAAGAGAGGTCAAGATTTCATCGTCGTCATTGATGCGCACCTTTTCAACTTGCTGCTGCTCTTGCAATTCCTCTCCAATCTCATTGCCAAGGAACTCGGCAACCGCCGTCGTCTGTGCTGGAGGGAGTGCATGCCGATGGACGCTTTGTCGAGTGCATGTGATGTGCGCATAGTGTCGCGGCGGAGGAAGCGAAGCAAACGACGCCGCCCCGCGCGGGCGCGGAGTCCACAGCGCGAGCAGCACGAGCGACGACAGCATCGGCCTCATGGTTTGCAAACAAGGCCTGCAGGCGGGGGGGGGGGGGGGGGGGGTTGGTTGTGGGCGGAAATGAAATCAGAGGGTCGGATCGGCCGACCCTCCGTAGAAATTCACGTAGGAACTCATACTTTAACGCCGGCCGGACTCTCTCACTCGTGAAGGTGAAGCTGAAGGCTATGACGCACTTGTTGTGGTGAAGCAAGCAGGCTAGCTTCCACAACCACCGCCTGCACTCTGTGCAAACCATGGCGCCCGCCCACCTCGCCTCGCTGGCGATCCTCGCCGTCCACTGCCTGCTCCTCGCCGGACAGCTGTCGCCCGCCGCGGCGTTTTCCCCGGCGCCGCACAGGATACCCTGCGCCCAGCACCGACGAGTGTCGCCACTCCTCTCATCGCCCGAGGACAACAGCAATTTGGGCGTGATAGACCTCACCGACGACGAGGACGACGCCCCCCTCACAGCGCAGGAGGCATCGAACGACATTGCCAATTCGCCGGCGGCCCCGTTCCTCTCGCAGGGAGAACTGAGCGACGATCCCAATTTGCTGAATCCGGACTTCAGCGATGCTAAGCAGACTCGGGTGATAATCTACATCATATTGACGCTGCTTCCCATTTTGTTTTTGGTGCCGCTGATGATTGGGAGCCGGGATCTGATCCCGCTGGACGCGCTCCCTCCCGTGGAGATGCAATAATCGCTGCAGGGTGATGATGTGCATGTGGGCAGAAACTGTATTTTCAATAAAAACGGCAGAAATGCACAGGTTAGGGGACAGTTCGGGGGAAGCCATTGCAACTCAACTGAGGCTGAAATGCGCTAGATGGATGGTGGGGATATTTTGAGGGGGGCATCACCTGCCTGGAGCAATTCAGATGGATATCTAGTCGACAAATTATTGCGTATCGCCGCTGGCTTGATGGTGTATGCACCAAAAAGAATCGCAAAGAGCAATCCAACCTGGGGATGACGAGCAGAGTAGAGCATTCCTAGCACGACAGCAGGGGAGGCGACCGAAAGGACTGTGTTGCGCTCTTATGCATTCTCTAATGCATCCTAGCATGCATCATTCTTAAAAGTATTGTTACAATGACAAACCACCCCTGCGGCTTCCCTACGGATCCTCCGCCAAATGCACGATGGGCTCGTGGTCGTGGCACAGACAGCAGTCGCACGCCACCTCCGGCGCCTCCCCGCCGCAATCCACCGTCAGCCGCGTCAGGAACAGCTCGTCGGCCAACTTGCAGATCCGCTCGCCGACGTCCCCGATGAGGTAGTTGTTGTGCAGCGCCATGGTCTTGAGGTTGGCCAGCCCCCCCAGCTCTTCCGGCACGGTCCCCTCGAATTCGTTGTTGTCGAGACGGAGGTACTCGAGCTTGTACAGCCGTCCCACCTCGGAGGGGATGGCGGCGGTCAAGTCGTTGTGCGCCAGGTTGAGCACCCGGAGGTTGGTCAGGCCGTCGACGAAGATGGGCATCGGGCCGCGCAGCGCGTTCGACGAGGCGTCGAGCTCGCGCAGACCGGCCAATTCCGTCCACTCGGGAGGGAACTCGCCGCGGAAGCGGTTGTGCGCGACGTTGAGCGTATCGAGCCCTTGCAGTCGCGAGATCTCATTCGGCAACGCTCCCTCAAACTGGTTGTTGTCGAGGCGCAATTCGTCCAGGTGGATCAACTGGCCAATCTCCGATGGCAAAGAACCGTCGAAGCGATTGTTGTTCAGCCGCAATACGGTCAGGTACGTCACCTCTCCCAGCTCTGAGAATAGCGGCCCCTCCAGGTCGTTGTGGCTCAAATCCAGCTCCACCAGCGTTTGCAACGCCGAAAACTCGTGCGGGATTGGCCCCTTAAGCATGTTGCCCGACAAATCCAGCGCGCTCAACTGCGCCAGCCGTCCCAGCTGGTAGGGGAGGGTGCCGTCCAGAGAGTTCCCGGCCAAATCGAGGTGGCGCAATTTCTGTAACTTGCCGATGGAATGGGGGACGGAGCCGCCGAGCATGTTGTCGGCCAGGTGCAGCTCCTTGAGCGCCGGCAGCTCGCCGAGGGCGAGGGGCAGCGAACCCGCCACGTCGTTGACCGTGAGGTTGAGCGACTCCAGGCGTTCCAACTTGCTGACATCGGCGCTGAGCGTCCCCGCCAATCCGTTGTCGCTCAGATCCAGCACCGTCAAATACGGCAACGTCGCGTAAATCTCTTCCGGTATCAATCCACGGAGGCTGTTCCCCCGCAATTCGAGGCGGGACACGTCCCCGTCGTGGTTCGGGTCGTGAACGTCGCCGTCCTCGCGGGGGTGGCATGCGACGCCGTACCACCCGCAGACCCCCGCGCCGCTCATCCAGGCGTCGTGCCGGTTCCAGCTGGCAGACGGGGTGTCGGAGTTCTTGAGCTTCCGGCGGTTGCCACTGCCCTCGTCCTCGAAGGCGTCGTCGTGTCCGTCGTCGTAGTACGCATCATCTTCATACTCGCCTTCTTCATCATTGGCTTGCCCCGGCAAATGCCAGCCGTACCCAGAGCCAATGGTGGCAAACCACAATGCCGCCAGCCCGAACCGCTGGGGCAAATACACGCTCTCGGGATCCATCTGCCTTGGATCATCGCGCGCGAGCCACCGCAATGCCGCGTATTGGGCGGACCGCTCGTCCTCCAACGCTGGAGGGGTGGAGAATCCGCCGTGGAGGAGGGCGAAGCGGAGGTGGTCGAGGCGGGCCTTGTCGGCGCGCGGTCCGTCGTTGTCGTTGGGGCGGTCCGTGCCCCAGTCCCCTCCGGCCGCGGTGTCGACTGTGGCCTGCCACTCGTCAAAGCTCACCCCGTCGGTAGTCCCGGCCACATTGCCCGTCACCCGAGAGTACAGTGTGGCAACTCCGACGCACACCCCGACCACGGCCGCGGCGGCACACAATAGCACCAGCGGCCGCTTGAGGCGCTTGCACCCATTTCGCTCACCGCCTCCGTTGTCGTGGCAGCCTCCATTGTAGTCCCCGCGGGCGAACGTCATGTTCCCCTCCCGGTCCAAAAACACCCGCCGTCGGGTGAAGGAATCGTCGTCGTCTTCAATCTCGCCGAGTTCCTTCGCCTCCTCATTTAGAGCGTCCAAGTTCTCGACCACGGGGCTGCCGGGGTGGAGCCGTTCGGAGGCAAGGGTGAGGAGCCGCTCGCCCTCGGCGTCCCTGTAGGACCGGCCGCTGCGACTGCTCGCCACGCTCTGGTGATCGTCGTTCGCGTTGCCGTCGCTGCTGCTGCCCGTCAGCGCGTTCCAGATCCCCTCCCCCAGCCCCCCCAGCTCGTTACCCGCATTATTAATCGCAGACCATCTAGCGCCTCTGCGCCCCTGGCCCTTGTTCCTCACCACCTGCTGCCGACCCAGCGAATTCTTGAGGTCGTATAGATTCGGGCCGCGCGGGCCGCCGAGGGGAGAAGCGCCGGCAGCCCGCTCGCGGGAGTCGGTCTGCCGCGTGACCCCCGAGGCGACGGAGTTGTCGTCCCACAGGAACTGGCGGGCGGCGCTCGAGAGGTGCAGTGGGGGCGGGGCCCGCGGGTTCACCCCCCTGGCGTCATAGGCCGGTGCGGCGTTGCTATGAGTATTGCCGTTGTTGGGGGAGGCGGCTTGGCGGCGGGCCTCGTGGTCGCGCTGCGTCGCGCTCAGGAACTTGGAGGCGCGGCCGACGCTCAGGGGACCGACGCTGCAGTCGTCGTGGCTCGCCTCCTCGTCCGCGGTGGCGTGCCAAGGGCGGGCCTTGGCGCTGGGGAAGCCGCCCTCGAACCCGCCCGGGCTTCCCGTCGCGGCCGCCGAGGGCTGACTCGGCTTGCCCGCGCCGTCGGCCGTATCCTCGGCGCGGAGCACCCCGGCGGCCGCCTCCTCCATCCGCCGCAGGGCCGCGGCGCGGGAGGCCCGGCGGGCCTGCTGCCTGTCCGAGTTGGCGAACGACTGCGTGAACATTTCTGTCTGATGGAGCGTTTGATTTTGTGTTGCGGCCGCGGTCGAGAGGGCGACGCTGGCCGAGCTCTCTGTTCTGCTGGGCGACGGGAGGGGGTGTGGTAGGTGCGATTGCGAGCCGCGGCGGAGGTGTGGGGGGCCGAATGTGTATCGTGCCGCCGTGTTGGGCGGAGGCGAGAGAGGCGAGAACGGGCGGCGCCGGGGGGCTGATGTTGAGTGGCGTATGTCGCAGCGACAACAGAGGGCGTTGCAACGCCCTTCGTAGGAACTGGTAATATGTCTACGTGGGGATTGCCCGCCACCGACCACTTACGTACTAATATGTACGTCATACGATCAAAGGTTGAGAAAAAGGAGAAGGGAAGATGAAGACCGCCGCCCTCCTAGCCGCCACGGCCTCGCTGCCCGGCGGCGCGCTGGGCTTTCAGCCCGCTCCCTCCCCCCGCGCCCCTCTCTTGAGAATGGGCGCGTCCGACGTGCCCGAAGTGTACCCACTCTCGCGCAAGAAGGCGATGCTCATCGAGGAGGCGAAGCGCCTCGACGCCCCCAAGGGATCCTACTCGCCCGTCGGGTGGAGCAACCGCCACGGCAGCGTCTTGACGCCCGCGGCGGTGCCGGGAGTTTATACGGCCGACCGGCCGTTTTACTGGAACAAGATTGACGTTGGCTGTCGCATGACGGTCGTCCGATTGCAATCTGCCAAGAATGATGGCGAGGGGCCGGAGCTGGCGGTGCATTCCCCGGTGGGGCTCGATCCTCCATTGATCGAGGCGTTGGAGAAGTTGGGAACTGTGGCCCACGTGATCTCTCCGAATTACGAGCATGTGAAGTATGCCAAGCAGTGGGGCGAGCGGTACCCGACGGCCAAGATGTGGGGCTGCCCGGGGCTCATGGAACGAGAGCCGGAGAGGTGCGATGGACGGGCGAGGTGCCGTGCGGGGCCCGTCCTCCGGGATTTGCAAATGGCATGGATGAGGGGGGTAGCGAGGGGATGTGGGATTGGGCCGAGCTCCAGCCGCTGCACGTGGATACGGAGGCCAATCCTTTTACCGGGCGGAGAGGCGCGGCCTTCAGGGCGGAGAGGCGCGGCCTTCAGGGCGAGAAGGCCGCCCCAGCCAAGAGAGGGGGCTGATGTTGAGTGGCGCGTGTCGCAGCGAGCTGACAGGGCTGTTGCAACATTTGCCCAGTTTTATGTTCACGAAGGGACACTTACTTACTACGTACGTTATACGATCAAAGATCCTTTGTGAACAGGAAGAAGGTGAAGATGAAGACCGCCGCCCTCCTAGCCGCCGCTGCCGCGGCCTCGCTGCCCGGCGGCGCGCTGGGCTTTCAGCCCGCGCCCTCCCCTCGCGCCTCTCTCTTGACGATGGGCGCGTCCGACGTGCCCGAGGTGTACCCCCTGTCGCGCAAGAAGGCGATGCTCATCGAGGAGGCGAAGCGCCTCGACGCCCCCAAGGGATCCTACTCGCCCGTCGGGTGGAGCAACCGTCACGGCAGCGTCTTGACGCCCGCGGCGGTGCCGGGGGTTTATACGGCCGACCGGCCGTTTTACTGGAACAAGATCGACGTCGGGTGTCGCATGACGGTCATCCAATTGCAATCTTCCGCAAAGAGTGAGGGGGCGGAGCTGGCGGTGCATTCCCCGGTGGGGCTCGATCCTCCATTGATCGAGGCGTTGGAGAAGTTGGGAACTGTTACGCATGTGATATCTCCGAATTACGAGCATGTCAAGTACGCCAAACAGTGGGGCGAGCGGTATCCGAAGGCCAAGATGTGGGGCTGCCCGGGGCTGATGGAACGCGAGCCCGATGTCAGATGGACGGGCGAGGTGCCGTGCGGGGCCCGTCCTCCGGGACTTGCAAATGGCATGGATGAGGGGGGCAGCGAGGAGATGTGGGATTGGGCCGAGCTCCAGCCGTTGCACGTGGATACGGAGGCCAATCCTTTTACCGGGCGGGCCTTCTTCAACGAGGTGATATATTATCATGCTCCGTCGAAGACGTTGCTGACGACAGATTTGTACTGGAACTACCCTCGTGGAGACGGGGTAACGAATGGCCAGGTTGTGGACGAGCTATCAGCAAAAGGGATATCAGTGGGAGACGGAGAGGGTGGCGGAGAGAGTGACTTCGGCGTTTGGGAGCTGGCGCCCAATGTGGGAGAAATACCCATTGGCTCGAAGCTCTGGGGCAAGGTGGGCATGGATCGGCTGTTCAAGCCATTTTACATGAATTTGATGGTCAAGGGCGACAAGCGGGATGCGTTCAAGGAGATTGCAAGGTTCATAACGTGCGGCAGCGGATGGGAGGTGGAAACGATAATACCGGCGCACGGAGATATTGTGCGAGGAAGGGAGCTGTGTCGAAAGGTGCTCGAGGCGCATTTCAACATCAACTGCAACAGCCAATAGAACAGTACAGGCAGTTTACTAACTATACCCTCTCAACCTCCTCTGCAATACACAACTAAAACGAACTCATCAGCGCCCCAGAACGTCGCCAACTTAAGCCCAGCCGAGCTGCTTGAGGCAGTGCCCGTCGTTCCAAATCTTCACCATGCTCACCACCTGCCCCTGCTCGTTCATCTGCAGCTGGTAGAAGTAGTCGGTGTCGGCGTGCTTGTTCGTCGCCTCGCACGGTCCCCCGGCCCCGGTGTGGGTGGCGTGAAAGACGGCCGCGTGACAGGCACACTGGCGCTCGGCGTCCCAGGCCGTGCTGGTGACGGTGAAGGCGGCGTCCGGAGCGATGTTCGCCTTGAAGTTGACCATCCAATCGTACCACCCTGAGCGAACAGCGTGAGCTTCTGTGGCAGCGCCGCTCACACATGATATGCGCATCATCACACTCACCCCTGACGGTCGTCACCTCGGCGAGCGCGTCCGCCTGGCACGTGAAGGGAGCGCCGTCGACGACGAGATCCTTGATGGTCTCCCAGTCCCCGACCGAATCCAGCACGTCGATGACCTTCTTGGCATTGGCGAAGGCGACGGGCTCGGGGGCGGCCGCGGCATCCTTGCCGCCGTCGAGGTGGGCCACTTTGCGGAGGTTGTCCAAGATCGCCATGTTGTCGGAACGGTTCACGAGGTTCTTCAGCTTGAGGTGTCAGGCGAAATTTATGAGCCGCGGGTAGCGGGGCGGGCGAGCGCCTGGTTGCGAGGGTCGATCGAGAAGCGTCATGCAGGATTTGCAATCACCTTGACCGTCTTGATTTCGGTACCAAATTCCACCATGGATTCTACGCAATTCGGTACTCAGAGTGTCAGCAGAAGAAGACGGTCAAGTGGGCGGCGACTCAACTTGAGAACCCCCCATCAACATCAACATCGAACATCGCGCGGCCACCGCGTGGCTGAAAGTGTGGCGACGTCTCGCTCTTTCTCTTTGCAAGATAGCGAGCAGGAGGCAGGAGGTGTCTGCTGTGCGTTCTCTCAGCGCATCAATCTCTGCATCATAATCCTTCTGGCCGCGCCTCCTGCATAATTGATCGCCTCTATTCCGTCCGAACCATGCTGTTCCCGCCCCCGTCTTCCTGCTCGAGCACGTCGGCATCGTCCTGCTCATCTCCACCGCATATCCAAAGGAGTACCGCCTTCCTCTCTACGCCTTCGGTGCGGTGCAGGGCGCATCGTCGAGCACTACGCGGACGTCTTCCCAACCGTCGCCGCGGTCGGCCCCTTCCTCATTCCCATTGCTCTCGGTCTCCTCGGTCTGCATTACTACTACGCCAACCAGGTCATCGCTGACAAGCGTGTCGTCTATGGAGGGCTCGCCTCGTATCTCGTCGTGCTATTCGTTTCAAAGGGTTTCGAGTTGGGGTGAGTGCACAACAATGGCGCTGCGGTATGTTTCGTGCGTCGTTTTGTCTTCATCTTACCTGCATTGCATTGTGCTTTCTGCGCTCAACAGCTTCCCGAAGGATACGGCGGCGGAACAGATTGAGGCCCTGCACGACGAGAAGTACGTCACTGATCACTTCTGGTTCCACAATGCACTTCTTGCCTGTCTGGCGGTGACAGCCTTCAATCTTCCCAAGGATGAGGGCGGAAAGGCAAAGGCGAAGTGAAATCAATCCAAAAGGTTGCATGATTTGCAGCGATGTCTGAGGGCAAAGTTAAGTGAAAGATTGTACAGATGGACTAGAGGGCGAGAGAGAGGATGGAGGGCGATGCTTCAAGAGATAGGTACTTTGCATTTCTCGGGAAATTGTTTGCCAGGTTAGGGTCAACTCTGTAAGATAGATCTCTTGTTTCCTATCAGAGTGAAAATGAAAGCACGAGTTGCAACATAGATCGCAGATAAAGTTGAAGCAAAGCCTCGTCAATCTCCGCAGGAGAGCTTCTTCATACTCTCGGAAACCATCGCCGCAAGCGAAGGCCTCTTCTCACCGACTGCCTCTTCACGAATGGATAGATTCCTCACACTGTCCGCCGCAAACAGGAATCCCGTGTCGCTGACCCGCCGATTCGCCGTGCGCAACAGGGAACTCTTCCGCGGCCGCATCTTGCGTTTGCGCGAGGCGAACGCCTCTCGGGCCAGTGCCACCTCCTCTCGCCAAAGCGAGTCGAACAGCCTCCGAATCTCATCCACGCCGGTAGAAGCAGGAACGTACTCGGTGTCGTACGAGAGGCGCAGGTACTTCAAACCGAGGACACCTACGGCGTCGCGCAGCAGAGGTACCGATTCTTCGTTTTCCACCGGGAACAAATCTCCCTGGCAGTTGAGGATGTAAAACGCCAGGTACTGGAACCACCCGCACCACCCAACAATGTTCCGTACAACGAACGAGACCTCTTCCGGCGTCTTCCCCGCCTTCTCCATCTCCGCGCAGTACGCATCGATCAGATCCCGCACGTACATTTCGATCCCCTCGAGGGACATCGCGTGGCCCTCGAGGGCGTGGGCGATCATGCACCCAATTGGAAAGCTCAACGCCAGACCCACGTCGCGGCCCATGGGCCCGGCCATGGCCATTTCCCAGTCGCAGAGTATCATCGTACCGTTCGGGCCGAACGTCTCGAGGTGCTCGATCGACGGCTTGGCCTCCACCAAAATGTTGAAGACGTGGGAGTCAGAATGTATCAGGCAGTCCCTCCGGTGGTAATTGGCGATGTTCGCTTCCATAACCTTCCGCAAGGTATCCTCGCCCAGCTCGACGCAGTGGGCTTCCGTCCGATCCTTCGGAGAGGTCGTGTTGGCCGCTTTCCCCGCGACGCTCTTCATGTGCTCCAAAAGGTTTTCCATGCATGGCTTCACGAGCTCGTTGAAATCCGGGTCAAAGTCGTCGATGCAATGCAACGCCGCGAGCGTGCTCGCAATCTTCGGCGCAATTCGCGGGTCCACCTCCCCGTCCAAGAACTGATTGCTGAACTGCTCATCCGCGGCGGACCACTCCGTCACGAGCAGCTTCATCTTCTGCCCGTCGTGTTGGACGTCCCAGCACGCGAGGGGGGAGACGACGCAGCCGGGGGTCTTATCGGAGATGGTCTTCATGATGGCGTACTCGTTCTCCGTCCGTTTGAGGTCGTAGTGAGCAGTCTTATCCGGATTCCAGAGGGCAAATTCGAAGCAGAACTTGGCGAAGACGCGGAGCTCGGGATGCTTGTCGACATAGACTTTAAACGAATAATTGGTATAGCCCCCGCTTAGAATTGTGGCGTCGAGCTGGCTCCCATCGTCGGAGCTGATGGCCGCATGAATCTGCTGCAAGATTTTGTGAGGCGAGGAGGTACTGCATCGATTTGCAATCGTCTCAAGGAGGAGTGCCTTCTTCGCGCGCTTGTCGTCGGCCGATTCGACGGCGGCGGGGTCGGGGTCGCCGTCCATCGTGCTGAGGGTGTACCCTTGGTCGTATTCCTTCTGCAGCGTCGCCTCGAGGATCTGTCTGGTACGGGTGTGTCTCCGTCGCCGTCACCGTGCCGTCACCGTGCCGTCGCCGTCGCCGCGCGTCGCCGCGTGGGATGGGGGAGAGGGGGCGGGAGAGGATTAACTTCCGTCCAACTTCAACTTCTTCCGGGTTTGGTGTCTGTCACTTCCAACGTAGGAACAGTAATAGACTTGCAAAGGTATCCGACCAAATCGACTCAATACTGGATACTGGAGACTTCCGCCTTCCCAATTCCCAAAGCAAGACGCCAACCATGCTAAGTGCTCCATAGCAAAAGCGTCCAATAACAGCCCATCAGCGCCGGGCGCCGGAGCGATCTCCCCGCAGCATTAGAGCCGGCCCACGCGCCGTCCGAAAAGTGCTGATCGTGGCGGATCAACTGCCACCGATCGGTAAGAACTTCACCTCCCAACATCATCGACGCCGCGGACGGGACGGACTAACCTGCCCCCCGCTTCGCCCCGCCCCGATAAAAAGGGCGGACGCTGCATGCAGCCTTACTACCTCTCGATCAGAGGTATTAAATGGACCTCTGACCTAGATTGATCAAAATCACCTTACGAATATTAGAGAAGATATCCCACGGTGAGGATGAGGAAGGTCCCCATGAGAACCGCGGCGGAAGAGACGGACGCACCGACGGCAGCAGCGGGCGACGTCGACGACTCGCCCAGGAGAGAGGCTGACATCTGCACGGACTCGCACAAGGCCACAGAGCAGGCAATATTGCTGGCCGCATGGGCCTCCACGGCGGCAGTCATTTCCTCGAGCGACATTCCGTTGATAGGAGTGGCCCCGATGGCCTTTTGGGCGCAGACCTTCATGCCCATGTAGGCGACATCGATATCGTGAATTCCTGACTTACAGTACTGTTCGATGGTGATGGTGGGCATGGCGCCCCGGATGAAGATTGAAGGTATTCCGAACTCAGCGGGAGGGACTACGTCGTACGCCCACTCACACCATGGACCACCCGTGTAGCAGTCGGCGAAGCAAATGTTCGTGAATTCCTCGAGGGTGGGGATGTTGAGAGGGTCGCGGACGGTGAAGTTGGCGTTTCCGCCGAACATGGTGGCCAGATCGTAGGTCCCGTCGTTGTACGGCGCTCCGTTGGTGGAGCCGCCGTTCTGGGCCATCGAGGGGAAAACGGTGTTCAGCCAGAAGTCGCCGTAGTTCCAGATGCCGAGCTCCTTGTTCAGCTTGCAGGAAACCTCCGCGGCATCGGTGTAGGCTTGGATCTCGGCCTGGCAGGCGGCGGCGGCGACCTGGAACTGGGGAAAGAGCATCGTGGCATCGAGGCTCTGTTTCAACATGGAGTCGGCGGCGAGCCACTCCTCCATCGCGGGATCAGTGCATTCCCCCGCCGAGGCCACGGCGACCGAGAGCGATAGGGCGGCGAGCTTGAGTGACATCTTCTTGACCTTGAACAGCAATGAGGATCCCAGTCCTTGCTATCTACTATGAGTAGATTGTAAAATAAATGGCGGAGGAACGACGCACAAGTTGAGGAGTTCAACCACTCCAACTCACTGCGACCGTGGGGGATCGCTGGGCTAGGTAGTAGCTGTCGGCGTGCGTTCTCACTTGCACTTCGCCTGCATGCGCCTGCGCCCTGCCTCTTCATAACCGCGAGTTCAACCCTTCTTCAACCTGCCTTCAACTTCACTTCCGGGTTTAGTGTCTCTCGACTTCAAACGTAGGAACAGTATTAGACTTCAAAGGTATCCGCAGAACTCGGAATTCTTTCTCGAAGGCTCGCCCTTTTGCTTTTGATGCACCAAGCAAGCGCAGCTGCCACAGCTGCCAGCTGCTCTTTGCAAAGATGGCGATGGCGAGCGGCACCACATAACTGTCTCTCACTCAGCGCATCTTTGCAATCATAAATCCTCCTGCCGCGCCTACCTACTTACGACGATACACTCGCCTCGCCCATCCCTAGTCCCTCACCATGCTCATCCCTACCCCCGTCTTCATGCTCGAGCACGTCGGCATCGTCCTGCTCATCTCGATGGCCTACCCCGAGAAGTACCGCCTTCCCCTGTACGCCCTCGGCGCGGTGCAGGGCATCGTCGAGGTGAGTGAGATATCTTGGCTCGTCTCGTTTCCCACCTTCTGATACTGACATTGCACGTTTCTCATTCTGCGCAGCACTACGCGGACGTCTTCCCGAACGTCGCCGCGGCCGGCCCCTTCCTCATCCCCATTGGCATTTGCCTCCTCGGCCTGCACTATTACTACGCCTACCAGGTCATCGAGAACAAAATGCTCGTCTGGGGAGGGTTCGTCTCCTACTTCGTCCTCCTGGTCCTTGCCAAGGGTTTGGAATGGGGGTGAGTGCTTTGGTGCACTGATTCGGCTTTCCCTGAGATTCCATCTCGTCCATACGGCTTCTCAACACTTAACCCAACACAGCTTCCCGAAGGATACGGCGGCCGAGCAGATTTCGGCCCTCCACGACGAGAAGTACGTCACCGATCACTTTTGGTTCCACAACGCCCTCCTGGCGTGCCTGGCGGTGACGGCCTTCAATCTTCCCAAGGCGGAGGCGGGCGGCAAGGCGAAGGCGAAGTGAACGCGTGTCCGGCGTGTTCGTTTGCCAGAAAGAGCCGGAGGGCCCCGTTAGAGAGAAGATTGAATAGGCGAGGGCTGCGGTTGGAGAATGCACGAGAAAGGCGGAAGGGAAGAGATTGGAGGTGCTGCACATAGGTTCTGTATTTTATCTCTCTAACTGTTCATTTGAGATTCGACTCGCATCGGACATTCAGCAGGTGTAGTCCCGCCCCGGCGCGGCGAAGGACCCGTCGTCCGCCTCGCTGAAGAAGCTCCGCACGCTCTGCCTCCGCTCCCGCGCGGTCAGCGTGGGATGCTTCTCGTCGTCTGAATCCACATCCAACATGTTCTCGCCGAGGTCGTGCGTCAGGTCCGGCACGCTTTTGCTGTACGCCGACGTGCGATTCGGCAGGCCCCTTCGTGGTGCGTTCGCCTGCCGTCCATTGCTCTCGCTCCCGCTGCTGTCGACCCCGCCGCTCTTCCGCAATGCGGGCCGCTGCATCCGCCTCGCGCGCTCCAAATCCGAATCCTCCTCGTCCGACGCGGGGGCGGTGGGGCCCCGCGCGTGGCACTCCCCGTGGCGCGCCCGCTCCATGGCCCGGGCGAGGAAGGCCTCGACGGACGGATGGACCTCCTGGCTTGCCTCCCGGCCCCCCTCCGGCAATGGGAGCGAGGCGTCGTCGCCGCCGCGCGTGGCGGTGGAGGGGGTGCCGTTGGACAGCGGATTCCGCGCGGGGAGGCCGGCGAGGGCGAGGCCGGTCGCGCGGCGCGGCGGGCCGGGCGGCGTGCGCGAGTTGGTGTTGCGGGGCGACTTTTTTGAACGGGGCGACTTGGACGCCCGCTTCCTCGAGGCGGGGTTGTGTCCTCCCGCCTTTCGCGCCGGGACGGGATCGAACCCCTCCTGCGTCAGTTCCGTGACGACGCTCTGGTTCGTGGAGACGAGGATGTCGAAGTCGCTCGAGCTCGTGGAGACGGTCGAGTCGGCGGTGTGCGATCGCCGCGGCGCCTCCGGCACCGCGTCCGTCTTGTGCGACGACTTCTGAGCTTGCCCTTCCGGAGGGATGGTCCGCGGAAACGTCGAGGAGCCGTCGCTCGGCTTCTTCTCGCTGGGCTCGACCGTGAGCGGGACGGTCAACGAGCCCTCGCTCGGCTTCTTCTCGCCCGGCGACGGGGGCGCGTGCCTCTCGCGGCTGCTGGGTCGGGGCGGTGGCGGGGGCGGTGTCCGGCCCTTGCGGGTGGAGGACCTCGCTCGGCCCTTGCCTTCCTTGCCTCTCTTGCCACCGGCCTTCCCCTTGTTCTCCTTGCTCTCCCGGGACGCCGACCGCGCCGCCTCCTCGCTCAGCTCCGTCAGCGGGCTCAGGTTCGACGCCCCCGATCGGAGCGAGTTCCGACGGTGGTACTTGCGGGCGCGCTGGGCCGACTGCTGCGCCTCCGCCGCCGCGAGGGCCGCGGCCGCCAATGCCGCCGGAGCATTGCGCGGCCCGTCCTCTGTGGCGGTAGGGACTGCCACAGACTTGTGCTCCCTTGTTTGGGCGCGGCTCGACGCCAATGCGCCGTAATCGAAGTCCCACTCCTGGTCGACCTCGAGGGAGCCGGTGCTCGCCGTCAAGTGGCTGTTCCTCCGGGGCTTGCCTCGCTGCTTGGCGCCGTCGGCCTCCCTTCGCGCCTTGCCCCTCGACCTTGACTTTGACCGCGACCTCGACCTCGGCCGACTCCCGGCACCGTATGCCGCGCCGAACTTCGGCGCGCTCGCGACTTGGGAACGCGCGTCGAGCGTCCCGCCCAGCGTCGACACCTCCTCCTGGTATCCCGTCCGCACTTGCACGGCGTGCGAATCCGAACAATGCCCGCTTTGCTCCTCGTCAATCTCGGGCGGCGCGTGTGTGGCATCTTGCGGCGCGCGGTAGGTCCCGTTGGCGAGCGCGGAGTCCCGGCCGCGCGCGCCGCAGGGGGCGTGCGGGAGGCCCGCCGCCCCGTCCTCCTCGGGATCGTGCGCCGCCCGCCGTGCCTCGTCGTCATCGTCTTCCGGGTCCAACGGAACGCGCGCCCCGGACAGGCTCGCGACGCACGCGAGCACCTCGCCGTGGCTCACCGTGCTCCGGCTCGCGTTGCTCCCGTCGCTCGAGTGGTCGTTGTTGCTTGCTTCATAGACGCTCGCCTCCCGCGATCGTGACTCACCCATGACGCTGAAGGCGTAGCTCCGCCCGTCCTCCAACGCCGCGGCGTACGGATCCTCTGCGTCGTCGTCGTCGGAGGCGTCCGTGGAGTACGTGGAGTGGGTCCGCCCGCTGGCGTTCCACCGATGCGCCCTTCGCCGCTTCGATCCGCCCCGCTTGCATGCTCGAGCTGACGCTCGGGGGAGGCACAAGGCGTCAACGCCGCGCTTCCACGCCGCCAGGCCCAAGAGCAACGCGGCCCACGACGAGACAAAGACGCTTCCAAATTCGTATCCCGGTCCGGAGGGGGCGGTGGCCGCGCCCACTGTGGCCGCTTGGAGAACGACGAGCGCGGTGGCGATGGCGAGTGAGGCGTGTCGTGCGCGCGAGGGGGCGAAGAGCCCTCCGTCGCCATGCCTGTGGTATCCCATGCCGTGCACTTGCGCCCGCTCCGACCAGACAGCGAAGGCTCCGCCGGTCAGGGCCAGCGCCGCCCCAAACACCGAGAGCATACCGCCCACCAAACTGCGGTGGCAGTAAGCGGTCTCTACAAGGGCGCCATCGCACGCGCTGCCCGCGTGCGTCGCGAGCAGGGCGGACGCGGCGCAGAGGGAGGAGAAGCCCGCCACGAGCCACCGCTGCAGCGCCGCCTCGATGTCACCCCTGCCGTCGCCCAGTGCGGCTTCTATGACGGCATCTGCCCCCAATCGCGCAAAGAGGACCCCGCCCGCGTACAAACCGCCCCACGCGGCGTAGAAGAGGTTGGCGTGCCACACCTCATTCCCGGCGACGGCGATGGCATTCTCCGGCCGCAGTATCAGCCCGGACGAGGCGCAGACGAGGAGCAGCGCGAGGAGGGAGAGGCGGGCCTCCGGCGCGGTGCTTTCGTGAAGTGCCTGGAATAGCCTCACCGGTCCTCGGGCGTGCCAGAAGGTGGGTCCCCGGGCGTGCCAGAAGGCCTCGCCGGTGGGTTCCGGACGAGAGGTGAGGTATCCCCGCAGCGGGGCGTGGAGCATCCCCGCCCCCGCCGATAGGCACAGGGCGAAGGCCAGCGAGGTGAGGACCAGCGCGCCCGTCTCGGCGGACGATCGCCCCGCGTAGGAGCTCGAGGGGGGGCGCCCTGCGTGCCCTGCGGCGAGGGAGGCGAGGCATACGAGCTGGAGGGCGGCGAGGGTCAGCCACAGCTGGAGGCGCGGGAAGGCGGCGGCCAGATCTTCGCCGCGGCTTTTGTGGCTGCCACTGGTGGTGCTGGCGGCGGCCCCTTTCAGCTCGAGCTCCTCCAGGCTTCCCGAGCTGCGAAAGCTCCCTTGGCTTGCCTGGAGCTCAATGTCCGTGGCCTTGGAGAAGTAGGCCTTCGCCCGTTCGTGGTGCCGGTCCAGCGCGCGCTGGCTGTGCCGCAGGGCCACCTGATCGTCCCGCGGCTCGGAGCGGGAGCGGCTCCGGCGCATCCTGCTCGACGACGACGAGCCGTGATGGTTCCTCGCTCGATCGGTCTCCTCGGAGGAATGGCGGCTGTGCGCCCGGGAGCCCCGCCGGCCCCTCAGGGGAGCCGACCGCCCAATCAAGGGCTTGATCCACGGTCGTTGCCAGCTGTCGATCGAGGGGTCGACCGAGGCGTCGTCGAGGCCGCGCTCGCGCCGGTGGGCCCGGGAGGCCGCCCGCGCGTTGGCCTGCCGTCGCCCCATCGTCGTCTCTCGTCTATCGCTTGCGAGAGGCACGCCCGTTGTTTTGTCTTTCAGCACCGGGTTGTTTTGTCGGACCCAGCTCCTCGTCGTTGGCAGTTTGTAGCCCCGGGCAATCCAATCAGCAGCCCTCGACACGGGCTGTACAGCCGGGTAGCGCTCGGTGGGCGCTCGTCGCACCCCGTCAAGGAGGGCTGTGGCGGCCCCTCGTGATTGATTGCCCTTCGCGCCCAAGGGATGCCCAAACCGGCCCTCTGCGCTGTAACGAGTGACCTGTCCAAAAGTGTGCGGAGGAATCAGTAATCTACGACGTACTTACGACGAGCGGCATTAAAATGATTGCAAAGTGTTCTTCTCCTACCTACAATACGCTACCCGCCGTCCTGCCCCCTCCCAGCACAACTGCTCGCGCCGCTCAGGTTCTTCGCAGCCTTGTATGTCTGGTGTGAATAAACCGACCGCCGAGCAGTGTCTCTGCTTCGCTCCGGAAGACGGAGGGCAGGTGATGCCGTGATGTGTGGCAAACTGAACAATGACAGGAGAAGCAACGTCAGAGGCTTTTTGTCCTTGCTGGTGATTCATACCATAGCGTGCAGAGACGGCTTCTCGGTGTGACTCGCGGGGTCGGTGCCTCCTCGGTGGCGAGACTCGTCTTTGCCTTCTCGCGCGCGGCGAATCGGTCTTGCCTTGTGGTCTTGCCAACGTTGTAATGAGCGCATCGGTGCTATGCTCCGCTCACTTCTTGGTGCACCGACATTATTGCGATGGGCTACGACGCGGAGCGGCGGGGCCGGCGGCGCGCCGATGGACGCCGAGCCGATCGAACGAGGAGCCACTCGGCCTCCCTCCCCTCATTGCGGCACCGCGCCATCCCGGGGGCTCCGGGCAAAAATGGGCCGGAGGGGAGGCAAACGCCTGCCGGTAGCAGCGGCAGGGGCCGGTCGCTGCCCCGAGCTCGCACGGTGCATCCAAACGGCGGCCCGGCCGCGCTCGACGACTCGGAGCGGTCCACCGCCGCGCGCCGCGGCCGGTCGCTGCACGCCCAGCTGCGGGCGCCCGCTCCTCGGGCAAAGGATCCGGGTGGCAGGGGGCGGTCGCTGCCGAGGGCGCGGGCACAGCCAACCCACCTCTGGGCCTCCGTGCCCGGGCCAAATCCCGGCAGCCGCGGCCGGTCGCTCCCCCGGGCGCGGCCGATGGCGAGGCAATCTGCAACTCCAATTGCCGGCAAGCCAGAATTGCAAGCAGACACCAATGATAGATGCAGAATGCCGAAGGTGCCTTCCGGCGACAGAGGCCGGCCCCGGGGCCGGTCCACACCTCGAGAGCGGCCGCAGAGCTTAGCTCAAAGCAAGGCGCGGGGCTCGACGCCGCGGAGGCCGCGGCAGGATCCGGTGGGCCAATCGTTCAAGCAGGTCGTGGCCGCGAGCGACCGGCGGGGACGGTCGGGCTCCCGCTCCCGACGGAGAGTCCATGTCGATGCTGCAAACGATGCTCGTGCGATGCCAAAAGATGCCCCGCAGGCTTCTCAGAAGGAGCGAGTCGATGTGCCAAAGACTCTTCCGGCGAAGGCAGGGCCGCCGGTATCGAGAAAGTTCATGGTGGAGATAGGGAGCAACGGAGAAGTATTGCAGGTGTTCGAGTTCAGCGACGACGGCGCCCCGGCTCACAGAAAGACGCCCAAGTTCGTCGAGGTGAGTGGTTTGCAGCGAGCAACATCTCTTCATGTGCACATCTTGTGCTCATGCTTTCTGTGCACATCTCGTGCTCACATCTTGTGCTCACGATGCTCTTGCTACCATAACAGGTGATGCGCAAGCAATTCTCCAAGCCTCCCCAACAGCAGGGCCACTCCGGCGCTAACCGCACGCGGAAGATCGTCGTCGAGTCCAACGGGAGGGACGACATCGTGCGGGTGTTCGAATTGTCCGCGGCGGGGCCGGTCCCGCTCTCGGCCGAAAGCAACAGGCGTACGAGGGCACGGGACGATAGTCCGTTTTCGAGGCGGGAAGGTGCGCGCCAGACGAGGAATGGTATGCCCCACGAGGCGAAAAGGGAGCGAGGGGTCGTTGGTGCGAACGGAGAGCTGGATGGCCGGGCGTCTCCGGGACCGCCGTTGGAGCGTCTATCCTTGAGGCGACAGTCCCAGTCTCCTTCGAGGCGGGCCTCGTTCCGGGCCGGCTCCGGTTCGCCTCCTAGAAGAACTTCTGGGGCGTCTCCATCGAGAGGCGCCTCGCTTCGAGCCAGCGCCGGCGCGGCCGCCCGAGCAGAAACGATGGCCGCAGCGCTCGCCGAGCACAGAAGCAAGAGGAGCCGCTCCGCGACGCCGCTGCGCTCGTCCCTCCGGCGATCGTCGCTGCTGGACAGCCACAACAACGGCGGCAGTCGAGAAAGGCGGGTGAGCTTTGCTCTGGACAACGAGGACTCGCTGGACTGGCCCACGAAGGAGAGCGCAAATGCCCTCGACCCAAGCGAGCGAAGCGTCCGGTCGGTGAGCGTTGCGGAAGAGCGGGACGAACGCAGCGGTCCGTCTGGAGGGGCGTCGACGCCAACGAGCTCCCTCGGCGGAAGCCAGGGTCCGCCCATGGGATACTGCCAGCCCTGCGGCAGCTCCCTTCCCGATCAGGGCGGTGCCAAATCCGAGCTGGATGTGAGTGCCCGGAGCGACGAGTCCAGTGCTCGAGACTTCTTGGAAATGAAGGTTCGGAACCCCGGCATCCTCCGGTCTGCGAGCTCCACTTCGCAGTCGTCTATTGCGAGCGAGCGATCAAGCGAGGCCGGCCCGCACCGCTCCACGAGCTTCGTGAGCGAGTCACCGGCCAGCATGGTATCGACCCAGGGCAGATCTGCGCAAAACCCTCGCGGCAGATTGGCGGTCGCAACGCGACGGCTATCGAACGAGGATCTGCCCGGATTTCGCAGAGCTAGTTCGCTTTCGACGGCTCGTCGTGGCCTCGTTATCGAAGACGAGAGCTCGCTGGCGGTGGGGTCTCATGCGAGTGGGAGATCGCCGAGGCTGTCGAGCTCGATGAACAGCGGCAGTCAGGTTCGTCCGGCACCTCCACCGCGGGCACGCTCGCTCCCAATGCCACGGAAAGTGCAACCAATGATGAGAGGACAGGTGGATTTTGACCCTCCGACGAGCCTTCCTCGACCACAGATACTCGCACCAACGATGCAAGGAAACCGGCAGAGCTCGTATCAGCCGGCTATCCGAAGGGACCCGCCGCCCTCCTTCGCGAAGCCACCGGTCCAAAAGAGTAATATGCAGTTGCTCCGGCGTAGCACTGCCACTGCCGAGACTGCATCCCTGACATTGCACTCGGCGAGCCTTGTGTCCGGGCCCACCAACTGCACGGAGCTATCCCGTCCAATCCCGGCCAAGACGTCAGCGAGACCAGACGTGGCCGATCCAGATGACTACATGGAACCGTTCGTAGCTGGCGCGGGCCTCGAGACTAGGGCGTCATTCGCTGATCCGACGACCCAGACCATGATTAGCGAAGATCCGTTGATGAACTCGACAGTCACGATCTTCGAGAGCGAGGTGGACGAGGAGGAGAGGTCGCTCTTGTCGGACCCTTCTGCGTTGCTCAAGCAGGAGCTGACGCGGAGCGAAACCATCGGCTATAAGTGCCTCGAGACGGGGCAGGATCGACGATCGATGATACGGAAGATGCTCTCACGGAAGGCGTCGAGCAAGAGAAGCAAGCAACTGCTCGACGAGTCCTATGACACGAGGGAGACGGTTGGTACCGAGTGTCTGGGCGCGCCGATGAATGGCACGGGGGAAAGACGAACGTTGCAGCAGCGGCGCGGTGGATCCGGCCGTCTTACCAGGTTGTTCAAACGATAAACGAGTTGTTCCCACCTCTCGCCCGACTACCTAGTACACAGCCCTCTCATCCTCTCAACATTACTCCTCGAGTGTCGGCGCAGTTTGCTCATGTGAAGAGCAATGTCGATTCGACTCGGCGGCTGGTCAAAGACCACCCAATAGATTCCCACACATTGCCACCTCAGGTCACTTTTCTCCCGAGTGGTGAATAATTCATTTCAGACAACCAACCCACTCGTTTGCAACCACTGGATCCAGTCGATTACTCCAGATTTGGTTGAGCGCAACCTTCTGGCACTCATACCTTTCTCTCGTCTTGGCCGATACACTCTCAGGTTCAAACACACTACCCATCCTCACCTGAAGCACTGTTCTCCCGCCCGTTGCCTCGATCAACTCGTTCAGTTCTCCATCGTCGGAATTGCCAACTTCGTCGCCCAAACACAGATACATCAATTGAGGAGCAATATCGAGCAAGCTGTGGACGTCATTGCCGCTCAATTTGTGCGTTGTGGTGTAGAATGCTCGGAGATTAGGACATCCTTCGAAAATCTTGCGGATCCCCCGCACTGAAAGTTGGTTGTGATTGTTCAGATCGAGCTCTTGCAGGCCAGGGCATTTCCGAGATATTAACCCGCAGGTGTTGTCCGTGAACTCGTGCCTGCTGCCAGCGTCCCGCGATAGATCTAGGCATCGTAGATTGGGCAAGTCGTGGAGCATGACCTTCAGGTCAGAGTCTGTCAGCCAACCACCTTCGAGTTCAAGCTTCGTTATGCTCTTGCATGAGCCGACAGTCTGTGCGATTGCCCGGCGGCACTTTGCATTTTGCCAACGAATTCCCAAGGACGGAAGGCAAAGCACCTCCAGAGTATCCTGTTGCTGGCGTACGATGTCGCAGATGTCCGCGACATCGTTGAATATCATGTAACTCAGCCGCAGCTGCTTCAGACTGTGCAGTTCCCTCCACACGGGGAGGCCGTTTAGGCCAATACCAGGCAGCACACCAGTATTGCCATTTTGCAGCCAGAAGACTGAGTCAAGCGTTCCCTTCTTCGATCGCAACAGCGAGGACAAATACTTGGAAGAAAGTTTGACTGTGTTGATGTCTTCTTTCTTTGCCATATTCTCGAGATTGATTGCCAAATGCTTCATCTCATCCATGTATTTTGTCGCATACCGAAAGCCGGCGTCCAAATCCAACATCTTTTCTTTGTCGTATTTGAGAGCAATCCGGTCAGCGTCCCTAGCTGGCAGATCTGAAACGATGTCACATATTCTCCGATGAGACCGACTCGCCGCCTTTTTTGACAGGAAGCAGAGCAGTAGAGTGCCAGATTGCAAACCGAACATACACGCAACTTGTAGAGACCATCGTCCACACCGCAGTGCTCACATATTTTGGATGTCAAGTTTCTTTGCAGCCGTTGTTGCTGCGAACGATGCGACCGCGTCTGGCGCTCATGGCTGTAGACCTGCTTCCCCTTGCAGCACATACAATTCTCAGTGTGTTGCTTTTGGTTGCTGGAATTGGATGGTGAATCCTCACAATAAGTGCCAGGGCTGCGGAGGGTGTAATTTCTGACCTCGCCCTCCACGTTCGCGCTGAACACCCCGTCCGTCCATTCCCCCTCATAAATTCTGCCCGCGGCCTTCAATGTTCCCTTCCCGTTATGAAGTAGCCCCTCCGCCCACCGCCCTTCAAACACCTCCCCACCCCTGAACGCCAGGGTCCCCCGCCCGTGCCGTTTTCCCTTTACCCACTGTCCCTCGTGGCGGACTCCACCTTCGCACCTGAGGGTTCCCTTCCCATGCGGCTTGCCATCCTTGGTCCCCCCCTCATACACGCTACCGTCCTTTCGTGTGACTTTCCCAACTCTGCATCCCCCTGTCACCCACCCCCCCTCGTAGACATCGCCGTTCTGAAAGCTGACCTTTGCTTTCCCGTGCGGTTCCCCCCCTACCCACTGTCCCTCAAAGATTTCGCCGTTTGGGAAAACCATGGTCCC
>JALLAP010000044.1:0-23573 GCA_036939355.1 Thalassiosira profunda | reverse complement strand
GGTTAGATTTCGCTGGCGTGTTGGTCAATCGCTGGAGGAGGGATGAAGACCGACATTGAACAGATCGCGCAAAATCTTCAACTATCTGTCGGTGAGGAACAGAGAGGGGACCACGGTCCATCGCTTGGACTCCGAGTTTGAGGATGATTCGTCTTCCAAACTCGTTCCACGTGTGTTGGAGTGTGTGCACAAACATTCGCGCCAAGGATACACAGGGGATAATCCGGAGAAGCCGCTTTCCATCATGTATGAGATCCTGCGAGGATGGAAAATGCCATCTTTGTACGACAACGCACGGGCGACGAGCATTGAGTGAATGAGAGAGAGGAGTGCTAAATTGATTGCTTGTACTTATGAATGAGATAGCCTAGATATGAATTATGTTGAAGGAATAGACTCAGCGCAACCTGAACAATGCCACTGAATGCCTAACCCCCGTTTGTTTTTGTACATCCCGTCTTCTCGGACTTTCCACCCGCAGTCCTCTTGGGCTTCGTCTTCTTTTGCGGCCGCCCCTGCTGTTTCCTCCTTCCCTGTTGTTTCTGGGCATCCACAGCAGCCTTCTTCTCTTCCTCCACTCTCTGCCTTATCTGCTCCTCAATCATTCTCTGCTCCTCGATCATCCTCTCATGTTCCTGGATCTCTCCAATGGACGCCGCCCTCTCGCGCTGCTGGACGAACCACTGGTTGCCGTCGATTCGACACGCCGCGGCCGCCTCCTCCTCTTTCCGTGCCTCTTCCTGCTGGATTTCTGCAAAGCTTTTCGCCTCGAATTGAACGTGCGGCATGGGCTCCAGCTTGGCGCCCCAGCTCAAGAGGTCACTCGTCGCACTCTTCTTGGGCTTCGCTCCCCAACTGGCCCCGACACTGCCCATGACATCTTGCTTTGGCCGTCCATTCTTCTTCATGAACGCGCTCAGCGGAAGGGGCGACCCCGAGTTGGCCAACGATGGTTTCTTCAAGGACGATGCCCGTGGAGACTTGGAAGGGAATGGAGCAGTCGCTGAAGCTGCACTGCTCAAAGCTGGACTTTTGGTTGCAAATGGAGACGACATTGTCGTGTGACCGCTGTGCTCCTCGTTCAAGATGTCTTGGAACGACTTCGATCTAGACTTTTTCGCCGTCGACGCCTTGGCGCTCACATCAGGCTTTGGTGTACCCCAGACGCTTTTCTTTGTGTTGGGTGTCTCCACTGCTAAAGGTTTGGCTTGGTCAGCGGCGCGACGACCATCGCCCTCCATCAGCTGCATCCGTTTCATGGCCATCATGCTCTCCGCCACGTCTCTCTCCTCTTCCTTTGCTTTGGCGTGCAGGCGATTGCGATGCTTCCTCCCATTAATATGGAGAGTGTAGCTGTCGCCGTCGGGGCAAGAGACGCCACACACACTGCAGAGGTATTTCGAGGAGGCGGCTTCGCTGGAGGCTGGCGTTTTCTTCGAAGGTGGCGGTGGCTCTTGAAAGAGTTTCCTCGTAGCAGACTGCGGCTCCGGTTGACGCTCTGCAGTCGAACTCACAACAGATTCGCCTTGGCCGATCAACGGCGTGTGCCTTTCTGTAACGACATCTGTCCGAACCACCTCAACTCCCACAGTCGCATCCTTCTCCTTGCGGATGATTGGAGTGGGTCGATGCTTCGATTTCCTTGCCTTCCTCGCTCGAGGACGCATGGACCCAGAGTACCGCTCGAAAATCGCTCTGCTATCATCGATCCAGTTCTGGGTATTGGCCAGGTGGTTTGGCCAGGTGGTACAGAAAGGGATGGAAGTTGCCGTCTTGCGCGTGGCCACTGTTCCTCGTTGTACCGACAATTTTCCTGCTCGACAAGAATGTCGCAAAATCGCTTCTGTTCGCGACGGCCAACACCCCGTCCAGGTTCGCCCTCACGAAGTTGTCGCAGAACTCAATCAGGGGCCGGCAATTCAGCCTGTGAGCGACGAGGGCGACGGGGATCACATTGAACATGTCGAGATTGCGAGATATTTCGACCGCAGCCGACTCCTGCAGTGACAATGCCTGTTGATGCCCATCTTCGTCAGTTGTCTCATTCTGGCAGGGCAGTGACGGGAAGCTCGTACCCATCAACAGCGCCGTGTGCTCCTTTGCTGCAGCTACGCCCACGGCGCGATGGACACGATGCACCTTGCGGGGACTCGGCTGCCATCGCACTCCTTTGTGGCCCATCACATCGTTGCCGTGGCTCGTTCCCCAGGTAAACAAATGCCCATCAGCAGTGACCACAGCAGTGTGGCTCTCTGACGCAGAAACCGCAACTGCTTTCCCGCCTCCATTTTCTGGCAGCATGCCCGCGACGAGCTGTGGAGACGAGATAGTCGAAGAGGTCTGGCTGTTGCTCCTTGGACGCTGCTTTGGTTCTGAAGCGGTGGCCCACATGTCGGAATCGGAGTTTTTGCGCTGCTCTGTAGGACTCTTCTCGATGCCCAGCGAGTCCGAGTGCAACCCCCACGTGTAGACCCTCCCATCAGCAGTCATGGCGACACTGTGATGCCTGGCGCACGCGATGGCTGTGGGATTGATACAGATCGACCTCGAATATGCAGTGGCGTTGCCATCTTGTCGCGACGGCGAAGGGAAGACCACGCGCATGGGCGAGTGGTTGCCATGGCCCCATCCGTAGACGGTGTTTGTGGGCAGCGAAGCGAGGGAAGATTCCCCCGCCGTGACGATGGGCGGCATGGTCAGCACAAGGGTGGAGAACTCGGCGGCAGCGACAGCGATCGCCGTCCGGCGCGGCTGGGCAGACCACAACCCCTCCACTCGCTGGGGTTGGTGGCAGCATTTGTTGTTGACCTGAGATGTCGAAGACGTGGGCGAGCTCCCGCCTGACCCTAATGTCGAAGAGTACGTTCCCAGTTGCCCCGACCGGTTGTCTCCCCAGCAGTAAACCTCGCCCAGCTTCGTCAACGCCACGGAATGCCGGTCGCCGGCTGCCACTGCCACGACAAACGACTGCTTCAATCCCCCCTCCACCCTCCGAGGCGACAAGCGGCTGTTGCTCCCGCTGTTCTCCGCATCAGCATCCCTGCTGGAGGAGGACGTGATGCCGAGCTGTCCGAATCCGTTGGAACCCCACGCGTACACGGCACCGTCGCTCGTCGAGCAAAGGCTGTGGTTCTCCGCCGCGGCGATGCTGGCCACGATTCTCTTCGTCAGAGGCCCCAAGATACGCGTTGGGAGGGGTCGGTGGTTCTCGTCCCCAGTACCAAGACGCCCGCCCTTGCCCAATCCAAACGAGAACAGTTGTCCGGAGCGCGTCGACACAAGGGTATGGTGTGCCGCGGCCGCCACAGCCACCGCCGGGGAATCAACTGTGTCCTTTTCCCTCTTCTTTCTGGCTGCATTCGAAGAGTCTCTATTAGGATCCAAGGACCACCCCCGCCGCAATTCTCCCAGAGAAAAGGTCTCGACCCGCTTGGGCTTGTAGCTCGTCGTCGACGATGAGGACGAGAAGGCGTCCTCGCCCCGTTCCCGGATGCGCCCGGACGCGAACTGGGGAACGCCGAGGGCGCAGTGGTCCGCGCGGCCGAAGGTCAGGACCTCGCAGCCATAGTCCATCCCGTGGTGCTGAGGCTGCTTGCCGACAGATGCGGCGCGTAGCCGCTGAGTTTGCTGATCGTCTCCCTCGTTCCCTAAGGCATTGAAATCGACATTCTCGAGCGGCATCAGATCGTTGTTTGGGGGCCCAGCGTCTTCGTCATCGTCATGCTGGCCGTCGTCCAAATTGACATCAAAGCTGCCGCCTCTCCCCCTCCTCTCCTGGTCGGCACTGCTGTCTTCAGCCTCGATGTCGTAGTCGAGGTCCTGGTCGTTCCCGAACGATATCATCCGCCGACGGTGCCTCGGCGGATTCTCCTCCCCGTTCGCGCCCCCAGATTGTTGTTGAGATGACGACCCCTGCCTCTTCCACATCTTGCGCAAACTCTTCCACGCCAAAGTCCTCCGACACTGCTCCAGCCCGGGGGCCGAAGTCCTACCCAGGAGCTGCAGGGGAGACAGGCCCTCGTGATCCAAAGCGGCGGCCAGCACGTTCATGATCCCGTAACTCTGCTCCCCCAACGAATTGTCGCCTGCCAAATTGCCGGCCAGCAGCCGCAGAGGGTGGAGCATCTGCACACCATTACCATTCTCCGTGGCAGAGGTGGAGGCGTGCTTCAGCAGCACGAGCAGCGTCAGGAAATCTCTCCTCAATATGGCCGAATGCAGCGGGGTGTACCCGCTTTCGTCATCCGAAGCCAGCAGCAGCTTGTGCAGGTGCGACGGCCGCTGTTTCTTTCCGCCGGCCTCGTCCAGCTCCCGCATCCGCATGGGGAGGGAGTCCAATAGGAACAGCCCGTCCAGCTTCTCCTCCTCGTGTTGCAACGCAGCAGTAGTAGATGAGGCAGTTGCAGAGGCGGCCTCCACGGCCCTGTGCAAGGCGGTGCGCCCGTCGGCGGCGTCTTTCTCGTGGACGAACCGCTCCGCGAGGGCGCGGCACGCGGCCAGATCGACCGCGGGGGAGGGCGCGGCCGCGGACGACGGGGTCGGGGGCTTGGGCGCCTGGCCGAGGCTCGACGAGCGGTGCTTGCGGCCCATGGTTGCAAATTTCTCCCAAATCAATCGCTGCTATTGGCAGTGATATCTCAGGCTGCTATCGAAGTAAATGATGAGGGCCTTGCGTTGCTGCCATTATTTGCAGCGAATCCATCGGATGAAGGGAGCGTTTGAAGGAGGGCAACGGCCAACGAATCTCCTGAACCGACGAGAGGACGGTCCACGTGTTTTATGTCGAGCACTGCCCCGTGAAATTTGCAACGCCGCCGCGGCCGCCCCGAGCGCTTTAGTTGTCAGCGAGGGCCCGCAGCGCGCTATTGCTCCAGAACGGCGCTGGTATTGGCTGCGACGCCGGCGCTACGAGGGCATGGCGCATCGTGCTGTTTGAAGAGGAGAGTGGCAAACGCTCGTTTGTTCGGCCGAATCTGTTCAACTAGGTAACTCTACGTGGGAATACGTACTAAGCTTCATTTGTTCCTCTTCTTTGCAACACAATTCTGACGTGCGTGAGTGTGTGGGTGGGTGGTGCAGCAGCCAGCAGCAGCAACACATCACAACCTGCTCGCAAGAGCGAACCGGAGCGGAGGACGCGGCGCGATTCCCTCCGCCTCCGGGTTGGCGGAGTAGGAGGAGCGGGGGATGCATCGGCGGTGGCCGCTCCCTCGGCGTGCGGCCCGGCGGTGCCCTCGTTCCTCCGTCGAACGACGCCATCTGCACACGTCACTTTCGTGGGCGCCGAGCGAGGTACCTACTGCTGATCTCGGCTGATGCATCGTGGCCTACTATTTTCAACCAGTGAACACAAGATAAATGAGACGACGCGCGCGGCAGATAACAGGTGACTATTACTTGATTATTTCTTGCTATCTGCTCCCGCGGCATGTTCATATCGCATATGAGTACCTCATACATCAAACTCTCTGCGCAGGTGTGCAAGTGGGATGATTGACACATCATCTCCCTCGCTCGCGCGCATGATCATATCCTAGGGTTGGGCCTTGCGGGAGTCTCCTAAACAGTGGCGGACTTGCCCTTGCGGTGGGGAGGGATGGGGATTTCTCTTGTGGCCCCTCTTCACACATTCCGTTGGCCCTTCGTATCTCGTGCTGCGAGGTCAAACATCCAAGATGTGAAATGTCTCCTGGCTCAAGTCCAGCTTCTCCTGTTGCCCGTCGTCGTACCGAATGGTATAGACGTGGTTGCTTCCGGCATCTTGGCTGTCCGAGGCCACGATTCCGGGGTAGAACTTGTCGTCGTCCGGCCAGTAGACGGCGATCCACATCCCAACGGTGATTCGGGAGAGGATTTTGTTTCGGCGCTGGGTGATACTTACCGTGGTCGTGGGGGGTGCAGCAGCGGGCAGCACTGGTGCAGAGGGCACTACACTCTTTTGGGTGGGGAATGCCCCATCGACGGGCTCCTTGAGGCCATTGCAAGCAACGACATGACCGACGACGTTTTCTCCGCGGATGCGGAACGGTGTCCTTGTCAAATCCACCGTCTCGATGTCGCCGTCGTCATAGTGGATGGTGCTGAAGAGCTCGTGGCGTTCACCAAAATGATCAAGCGTACGATGGCACGCGGTTACAGTTCCTGGGAAGTGCTTGGCATAGCGTGGCCAGTAGACTTCGACCTTCGTCCCGGCGGTGATTTGGGAGAGGATTTCGTTCCATAGCCGAGTAGCTTCCTCGAGGTCGTCCTCCAAGTTGTTCTCCTTCTCGGTGCACATGGCAAGAGGAGCCACATCGGCATCTCTCTCCCATTTCAAGTGTGTCATCTTCCTCACTTTTTCTTCTTCCTTCATACGCTTGGCCTCGGGAGGAGCCACATCGGCAATCTCGGGAGGGGCTTTCCTTTTGCCCAAGTGGACCTTCGTCCTTGCGGCTGCAGCAGTTGAGGTGGTGTGTTGTGCTGCCGTTGGGGTTGCCTGTGGTTGCAGGGCTGGGCGGAGCGCAGTGGCATTTTGTGCCATCGGGGTGGTAGAGGCAGCGGTGCAGAGGTTCTCTTGGGCCTCCCTGTTTTCCTTGCCGCCTGTCTCCTGGGAGCGGCCAAAGTAATAGTTGGCCTTCAGCCAGTGCGACCGGCCAACTACCTTGCGGAGGCGGACCCGGTAGCTGGCTGTGAGGGATGCAAATCGAGGATCACCTGCCTTGTGCTTCTCATAGCATTCTTCGATTGCAGCCATGGCCTTTTTGTACATAGCGGGATCGTGTTTCTTGAGGTACCTGGCAAGCATCTTGATAAACTGGCGGAACTCTTGCTTTGTCCTCTTAGCGTCTGCCAGCTTCTGCTGTGCGGCGTTCGAGGGCAGATCTTGTTGGGCATGGAAATGCTTTGCCTTCTGCAAGGCGGGCATTGCATCGTACTGGGACCCTCTCTTTGCGGTCTGCATCGCATCGTACTTGGAAGCGTGTTTGTAGACTTGCGTGGCCTTAGTTGGGCGCGCCGCTTTCTTTGCATCCTTTGCGGCAGGCGAACCGTTCTTGGAAACGAGCATTGCGTTGTACTTGGACGCGGTGCGGGGGCATGGGCATGGGCGAGTGGAGTTCGGTTGCTGCACAGCTTTATCCGTCTTGTTCTCCTCCGGCTCTTGATCATAGTTCGGCGCCCTAGGGTTGACATTGGACCAGAAATCTACATCTGTTAACGCCGAAGAGATGCTGTTCGATCGAGTGCGAATTGTTACGTGCAGTGGGACGAAATCGCCATTCCCTTCATCCCCGCCGTTTGAAGGAGATACCACGGCGGCAGGTGGCGTGCCAAACACCGACCGCTCCAAATCCTCCTCCAGCGCGCGGATCCTGGCGTCCCGATCGCCCGGCGCATGCAGCAATTCGTCTTCGTCCAGGTCCAACGCGAACGCCGGCCGCGACAGCGGCGACGCATGCCTACCGGCGCGTAGACGGAACGGGCTGCTGCCTCTGCTGGCGGGGCCCACGGCGGGCGACCTCTGCGCAGTCTGCATCTGGATCGAGCGCGACATTATCTTCGTGGTCGCCGAAGAGCTACTACATAGAAAGTCGATGAGAGAGAGAACGGGGAGTTCAGTGCGTGCACCGACGGACAATGATAAAGGGTCGACAGCTGCAACCATCGCATCACGGCGTACGCGCAAAGGAGCGCCCGCGCGCCCCGAGCAGCTGCAAAAACAGATCGCCTGCGGCGCCTCAAGAACTCACGCTCGGCCCGCAGAGACCACGCCAACGCCGGATCAGGAGATCGCCTCGGCTGACGACTGACGACCGCCCACTTACTTCTTGCCCCACCGACGACGGAGTGCGTTTCGAAGCCGTCCGCGTAGCTATTGCATCGAACTGCTCGCGGCGTTACCCCCGGGCTTTGCGGCGGCGCCACGTTAGGATCATCTGAGCAATTTTATGAGGAGCCGTTATCTAGGTTTGTTGGGGCGGAGACCGACATCAGGACTCTCAGGGGGAGAAACAAAATGCTTCTATCTTGCCCCCCATCCAACGGGGCGTCGTGCGTTCTGTATTCGATGCTGTGTACAAGGGGGAAACATTTATTTGAAGTGCTCTCTTTACCTTTTTTGCAAGGTCAGGAATGAAACCAGAGGAAGCAAAGTGTCAATAGTTGGTGTTCTTCTTCTGAGATTCTGAAGAAGAACCCAGATGTTCTGAGACAGATGCAATCTCACACGAAAATGCAAGCAAAATCTTTTGTCCACACCAACTTCAACTTGCTCTAGAGAGTCAGGACTGTCGTTTCCCCGATACGCAACTAAGCATCCCGCACACCCACATGACTCCCCTGGAGCGCAACTCCCCCCGGAGCAACTCCCCCCGGAGCAACTCCCCCCGGAGCAACTCCCCCGGAGCAACTCCCCCGGAGCAACTCCCCCGGAGCAACGGAGCAACTCCCACCGCGGAGCAACTCCACCGAAGCAACTCCACCGGAGCAGGAGATCAACTACTTTGTTTTCTTCTTATTATTTTTGTTTCACTGCAGAGGCAGAGGATTCAATGACAGCGTGTTTTGTGGCACTGCTGTCATCAATCTCCCAGGGGCCCCAGGGGCCCTGCAATGCCCATATCTGATTCCGCGAGGGCACAGTCTCGTAGTACGAGATTTCATCTTCCTCCAATTGCTTCTCAATCTTGCACGAACAGCATTCAGGAGAAGTCTGAGGGGTTGATAGCGACGGTGCGCATACCTACACATATGGTGTACGCAATCACTCTCACCGCGCTCGTTTGTGCAAGCAGCGAGACGACAAAAGAGAGATGGCGAGGGCGGAGAAATGACAACCTCACCGGCCGCCGAGAGCCGTTGTCATTTACCCTCGCGACGCCAGGAGGAGAGAGGCGCGGTCAGGCGGGCCACACCCCGGACATTATGCGAGGAGGCCAACCGGGCAAAGACTTGACGTGTGGAGATGCGCAATTTCAACGCCGTCACCGACCAAGGCGGCTGGGTGTGAGCCAGGGTCCTCCGCGTTCGTGGCCATGCCGCCTGATGAATCCGTCGAGGCAACCTCCCTCTCGATCCGGCGCTTCGCTCTTTGCTTGCCCCTTTGTGCTTTGCAAAAAGAAGCCAGCTTTTTCGCTGTCCGACGTCGGTCGATCGCGCCGTGTCTCCGTCCCCTCCCTCTCCGCTCTCGGCTCACTCCTCACCCGCTCGGCCAGGAGCCCGCGCCGACATCAGAAGGCGGCGCAGCGATGGACGAACGGCGCTCTCCACTCCGATGGCGGCGCCCCAAAATGTCGCATCGCCGCCGGCAGCTTCTCGTGGCGGCCGTCCTATGCTCGATCGATGCCAGATTGCAAAACGCGCACGTGATGGGCGCGTCGGCATCTGCAGCGCCCAGGGGCCGTCTCGGCCGCCTGATGGGCCGACGAAGGAGCGAGGCGGGGCGTGGGGATGGCGGGTTGACGCTGGGGCAGCTGGAGGAAATGATGCAAAAAAGGACGACGGCGGTGGTAGCAATGAAAGTGATACCCTCGGTCCATCTGCAGTGATGCGTGCTGATGGCAGTGCAGATAGTGCGTGGAGCCAACGACCACAACCAGAGAGAACGGCCGCGGTGGCACATCAAGACCGAATGCAACTCAGCTGCGGAGGGGATTGGGGAGGATCCACCTGGATCTTTCGGGCAGGATCATGTGCCACCTCGTCGCGCCGAACGCGGACAGTGGTAGAAGAAATGTTGATTGTGATGGGGAGAGCGTCCCTCTATTTACCCTTCCGTCGAAGCCACAATCTGCATTGGCTGGCAAGGCTGATGCACGGGAGATACAGCAATTGCCAGTGGCGAGGAGGAGGCTGCAACAATACGTCCCAAATATCTACCTGGGCGCCAACTACGATTTGGACGAGGTGTGGTACGGAGCCACGCGGTGGATCGCCCGGTGCTCGTGGGGACCGCTCGCGCCAGCTGGGGCATCGGAGATAGAATCGAAAGTCGGAGAGGTGGGCGGCGCAGAAGATTCGTTGGTCAGCAACGCGTCGCAATTGGCACAGCAACTGCAACGGAGACTCTTCCCCTCGTCTCCGCTCTCGATACGGTCTAAGTGGACGATTGATGCGGAGGGCGAGCGGAGCGTCTTCGACGGTCGCGATACCACGGCGAGACTGCGCCTGCTCCAGTCATCATTGGCATCGCGAGAAACGACCGCGGTGCAATCACTCCTGCAATTGTCGTTGGAACGCGATTCGGCCAAGTACCACGAAGCTCCCCACGGGACGAAGCAGTCCATTCAATACGCACCGGCGCTCACCGCGAGCCTGCGAACGCCCTTCCTCCATCCGCGCCTGCAGCTGCGCTCCAAGCGCACATGGATCGTGAAGGAGGGCGGTGACTGGCGTGGCAATTATTACGGCGGCGATTGCTTTGGCGGGGAATCCTGCGCGGATCGACGGTTGGAGAGTGCGAAGAGGAGGTTTCGAGAGGGCATCCCTCGATCGAATGCGGCTCCTAATACAGCTTCGGCTGGAAACGCAGGACAGGGCTTTGCAAGAAGGCTCTCTCGATGGCTGGAAAACGACGGATGGATGCCCAAGAGGATGGCGGCCGATCTGGCGGGGAATGTCGTCTCCGTGAGCGAGGTCGGGTTCTGTGGCGATGCTGACGGGAGTAGCGACGAGCGTCTTCCCTCGCGTCGCATGTTGCCCTTTCGCAATGCAGGAGTGCGATTGCGGGTGTCCAAGAAGATGGACTGGTCGACCCTGGGCATCTTCCCGTGGAGCAGGAATGGCATGAATGGGCACGGCCAGGACGACGGCAATGCCGTTTTAGACGCGTTGCAGTCGACGCATCTGCAGTTGGAGCTGTGCGGGCTGCACGGTTCCGGGGCGGGGCGGTCCTCGATTGCCGTGCACGTCGACCCGCTCGACTGGAGGCGGTCGCTCAAGTTCGTCGTGGGCCAAGAGTCCGCGGCCATTGTTCACGGCGCCCAGAAGAAAGAAGACAGGTCATGAGTGGATTATGACCCCGCTATGCCCAGCGTTCTCATCACTCTGACAGCGACAGCCAAGGATAGCTAGAGACGCGGGCACCCATGTCATCCAATTCTTTCCTGCCAATCACCCCAAGATGAGAACACGAGGGATCACGAAAGAGCGAACCCTCCTATCCCGCTATCCTCACAAATTCACAACCTACCATGATCCTCAACCGACTATTGCTATTGCCCTTCGTTTGGGCGCTATCGGAATCGAAGGCGAAAGACGACGACGAAGTCGTCAGCTGGCTGAGAGAGAACGGAGCTTTCATCAACCCGAAACTCTCCATCGAGCAGCTATCGAGCGATCCAAACTCACCGCGAGGAGTCTTTGCGAACGAAGCACTGGAGGAAGGAGAGACCGTTTGCCGGATACCTTACCACCTCATCATCGGCCCGAGCGCACACTTATCCAACAAACGGCCGGACTCCGACTGCGATACAATTGACGCAGTATTCAAAGCCATCTCTGGCGATGACATCACGCCCTATGGAAAGTATCTGCTCGCCCAACCAAGGAACTCTACTCCGGGTTTTTGGTCAGATTCGGCAATAGAGTGGCTCGCGGAAATTCTCGACTCCGAAAAGACGGAGACGTCGCACATGACCGAGTACGACGAGCTGCCCCCGCACGGACTCGAAGACTTCACCACGGAATCACAATGCAGGCGAAGCGACATGAACGATCCGCTGTATCGTCACGCGACCATGCTCGTGAAGAGCCGGAGCGACTTCGAGTTTATGGTTCCATATTACGACTTGATGAACCACAACAACGGCCGTACCAACGTCCGGCATCGCTACGACCCTTACGACCGCAGCGTCGACATCGAGCAAACTGGCTACGAGATCGTTACAACAACGAGAATTGGAAAGGGCGATGAACTGTTCAACTCGTACAATCAGTGCAGCATCTGCAGCGCACGTTATGATTGGTTCGGGACGCCCGAAATGTTCTTACATTATGGTTTCGTCGAGCCGCTGCCTCAGCGGTGGCTGATCGATTTTGCGCGCATGAAGTTCGATATTGTTTGGAAGGACGGCGAAAAATCGAATGGAGAGATGGCGGTGAACTTCCTCGCCCCTCCCTCGGAAAAGGGCATCAGTTTGCTCCGAGAGGAAGTTGCTCGATTGGAATCGTACGCGTCGGAATGGAGAGATACAGACTACACCGTCGACCCGGACCTCACCAGAGAGGAATGGGACGAAATATGGCATTACTATGATGCCTTGCACAACGCGCTGTCGCTCGCAGTCGGCAGCAACGCAGACTTGACGGACGATGTGTGGAGTCAAGGCGATGACTGGTGGGTCCAAGAGGGAACGCTCGTTGCGGCCAATACGAACGAGCATGAGGTAGAGCCGACAGTACACAAGAACCTCTACCCATGCTCGGGAGCTCTCGATCGACGGAATACCACAATAGAATCATAGAGCGATGCGAATGCCATTCAGAACATGGTAGCACATCAATGGGAACATAGCAACAGGAGCACATCAATTGCTTTTAATCTGCGCAATTTCATGCCAAGTCACCTGCACAATTCCATCGAATACTCCCTTGTCTCACCGCGTGGTGCGTATGATCGTGAGCTTCCGCCGTTCCTGCCCGCTTTTCCGGCTGAGCAGCCGCGACACCTCCACGGCCGTCATCTCCCGCACGTCGACGTCGTCCACGGCCACCAACCGATCCCCCACGCAAATCTCGTCCCGTATCGGGCAACTGTCCTTCACCGCGTGCACCACCGGCGTCAGCGCGTCGTCGGGGGCGTCGACGACCAACCCCAGCTTCCCCTTTGGGGCGTGGACCTCGATCATCTCCTCTTTCCGCCGCTGCACCGGACTCTGGATGAGGTTGCTGGGGTACGCGTCGTACAGTTTTCGTTCGAGGGAATCCTCCCCGGCGACGGAGCCGAAGGCTCCCGCCGGGGAGCCGAATCCCGCGGCGGACTGGGAGAAGCCGGATAGGGATTTACCCGGGGTTCCGGTGGTGCCCCCGGCGTCGGAGACGGAGAAGTTGCTCGATTTGATGTTTCGGTAGCCCGAGTCAAACGTGGGTATGCTTTGTGAATTGTGTTGGTTGTTGCGTTATCATGTTGGCATTCGATGGTCATGAGATGTGAGTATTGTGGAGAGAGGTGCAGGGCATTCAATGTTCATGGGATGTGTGCTTGCAATGCGAAACATTGGCGCAGTAAAGGTTATTCACCTGTCGTCCTCGTCGTGCCGAGGCGTTCGATGGTTCAGAGTCAGGCTGGGTTTGGAGGACTGCTTCGATCCTCTCGACGCCTTCGATCCCTTCGATGCCTTCGACCCCGGCGATCTGCAACGACGCACAATATCAGAGAGAGAGTTCGAGTGTCAGCATAACCGGCAAAGGATTTGCCGTAGCCCAAGAGCAGATGCGTATTCACAGGCAATCGCAATTGGCCCGCAGCATCTCAAGAAACACGTCGTCACATCGCAAACAAGCACTCACGTCCTGGACGAAGTGGGCGAGGTGGAATTGGACCCGCCCGGGGACACCAGCGGCTGCTTGTGCTCGTCGTCCCCATCCTCGCCGTTGTGGCGCCGCCGCCGGCGCGTCTTCTTCGAGAAGCAGTTGAGCTGGCCCAGGAGGCTGGGCATGGTCGCAAATTGGTCTCTCTTCCTCGGGTTGGGGCCCAACTTTGGGGCGCAGGGCGGCGGTTCTTCGCGGCCCTTTTGCAACCCCAGCGCGACGACCTTCTCCACAAAACCCTGCCAAGGCTCTGGTCAGCGGCGGTGGCCTTCGTCGCTTGGCAGGTGGTACAAGCTCCTCTTGCACGATCGGTGGGGCGTCGGAAGGGAGGCGAATTTTTTCTCTGATTTTCCAGCTCCGCCCATTTTACGTACGTACATACGATCTCTCTTATGTATCGTACAGCGAAGAAGATGAGAGAAGAGGAGGCCAGAGGAGGCGACCACCCGCGGAATTCAGCCATGGCCCCGTCCGACGGCGGCGCGCCGGCGGAGGAGCCGGCGCACCATCCCCTCGTCATCGTCGGGGGCGGCATCGGCGGGCTGGTGCTGGCGCTAGCGCTCGACCAGGCGTACAACCACCCCCAAATTGACGGTGCATCCACCGCTGCACCTCCCCTCAATTCCGAGGATGCGATACCCGATGCCAAAGACGACACAGCCGACAAACCCAACAGCAGCAGCAAGCCGCGCCTGCCCATCCACGTGTACGAATCGACCGCCGCCTACAAGTCCGACGCCGGGGGCGCCATCGGGCTCTACTCCAACGGACTGAGGGTGCTGCGCCACCTGTCGCGGACGCACCCGGAGGTGCCCTCGCTTTTGGCCGACGTGCGGAGCGCGGGGTGCGATTATGTGTACAGGTGAGCGAATGGTTGAGTGCGGCGGTTGGGGGAGGCTCCATTGGCTTGGAGATTTGCAATTGCTGGGCAACACACACCATGTGCACATCTTGTGTTTCAAACTCTCTCATGATGATGCCTTCTCATTTGCAACAGACGCTGGATGCGACACGACGGGACAGAGGTGGCCGTGGCCCGGGAGGACGAGCTTTTGCCCGACGTGGACGTCGAAATAGAAGATACAGACGATGACAGCGTGGGCAGCGCCGACTCCAACAGCACGGGCAGTCCGAAGCAACAACCCAGGGACGACTCGATTTCGGCGCCGGACAAAGAGGGAGAGCGGGCCAATCGCCGTCCGCGAGGCGGATCGCTCGGCAACATTAGGAACACGCTTACTGGAGGGAAGAGCCTCGGGGAGATGATGCAAGCCCTCACGACCAAAGGAGAGAGGCCGTCGGGCGCGTCGACGGAGTCGCCGGAACGCACGACGCCCCGCACTTCGAGGACGGTCGAAAAAGAACTGCTCAGCCTGGGCATCCGGCGGTGGAAGTACCAGCAGGTCCTGTACGAATCGTGCGTCAAGGCCGGCATACACGTGCACTTTGGCAAGCGATTGCAGAAGGCGACGTCCCTCCCAACCAGCGACGGAGGGGATGCCAAAACCCTCCTCCACTTCAAGGACGGATCGCAAATCACCGCCTCGCTTCTCGTTGGCGCCGACGGGATCAACTCCAAGGTGCGGAACTACGTCACCGATCCCTCCTCCCAAAGCGATTCGGCGGAGTACGTCCCGGCTTATACGGGCGTCACCTGCCTCATGGGCTGCGCCAACGTGCCCCGCGTCCGGGGCATCTGCTTCCCCTCCTCGGCCACCACCAAGTGCCACGCGTGCTACTATCCCACCCGCGCGCCGCGGGAGGGGACCGCCGACGCTCCGGACGACTGCGAGCAGGTGTTTCAGATTTACTTTCCGAGTCCGGTGGAGCGGCCGGACACGTGGCGGACGCTGACGCCGGAGGAGGCCAGAGAGGAGTGCAAAGAATTGGCGGTCAAGCTGCGGAGCGACGGGTGGAACGAGCAGTTTCTGAAGCCGCTGGAGAGCCCGACGTTGACGGGGGTGCTGCGGGTGGGATTGCGGAGTCGCGAGGGGTTGGACTGCTGGCACGTCGGCGGAGACGGCAGCGACGTGGCCGAGGAGAGCGTGGGACGGGCCGTGTTGTTGGGCGACGCGGCCCACCCGCCCGTTCCCTACATCGGGCAGGGTGCACAAATGGCCATGGAAGATGCGGGGACGCTGTCGATGCTGCTCGCACACTACTGCCCCATGACGCAACAAAGCGAATCGGCATCTCCGGACTTAAGCCAATTCTCCAAGGCGATGGCGGTGTACGACTCGCTCCGGGTGTCCCGCACCAAGGCCATTCTAGGCTCGTCGGTGCAGCTGGGCAAGACGCAGCAAAAGCGGGCCGAATCGAAGTTGTACAACGCGTGGCGGGAGATGTCGATCAAGGCGCAGGTGTGGGCGTACGGGACTCTGCCGGTGATGCGACCGGGAGCCGCGTTCGATTATCGAGCGGCGGTGGAGGAGGCGCTCTCTGCGGAGGATGGGCGTTCAAAGAAACAGGAGGAGAAGTGATTTGGATGTAGAGATCTGATGCACATACTGTAAGCTCATTGGAGAAACCATAGCCCAAGGCAGCACTCCTCACATTGCTCTTACTTTACAGATAGCACAACAACCTCTAGCCAAACATTGGGCATTGCAATTAAGCTCACAACGCACCCATCTCTGCAACGGACCACCTCACATTCTCTTGTCTTACTGTTCGTTCGCATCCTCCTCCTCTGCCTGAATCTCTTTGCTACTCACACCATCTTTTGTGGCAGCCTGGCCAATATCGACGGCCAACCCCGCCATTCTCTCCTTCAACACTCCGGCATCGCCGATGGCGGTATCCTGCCCCAGCAGCAAGGAAGCCAAAGCCTCCTTCTGCGATGACAGGGCAGCATTCACGCGCTCCTGCTCCTCTACCAATCCTAGCACAGCTTCTTTGGCACTTGCCAGGGAAGCCTCCAAGTGCTGAATGCAATCGTTCTTTTCCTCGTTCGAGGCCTCGGCCGCAGACAGTTTGTCTTGGACATCCTTTAGCTCTCCCGTCAACGCGGCCTGCACGCTTTCCGCCTCCTCGATCAAATCCATGTTCTTCAGCTGCTCCTCCGCCAGATCCTCTCTCAGGCCCCTCTCCATTTCGGCGGCCTTTGCCTGCTCCTTCTTCACCGCCAGAGCCAAGTTCTCCGCGTGATTCAGTGCCGCCGCCTTCTTCTCCTCCAGCAATTTGGCATTGCCCTCCTTCTCACTCTTCAGTTGCGCCTGAAGTGCCTCTATCTGACTTTTGAGCTTGGACTGCTCCTCCTTCCTCTGCGCCTCCGTCTTGTGCAACTTGTCCGCCTGGGCCTTCTCCAACCTCTTTGTCTGCTCCTCGTGCTCCTTCGAGAGGCGGAGGGCGGTCATCTTGCTGATGGAGGCGTACAGGGTGCCTCTGTCCAGCGCGGCCAAAGCGACCTTCTTCGTCTGCATGTCCTTGTTGGCAGCAGCAAGATGCAAGGGATACAGTCCGGCGAGATTCTTCGCGTAGGCTCCCTCGGGGTTCATGCTCAGCAGGGAGGTGAAGATGTCGTCCGAAACGGGCGTCGCCTGGCACGCCAGGTGGATCGGGAGGCTCCCGGCCTTGTCGGGCACCCGACACGCTCCCGGGAATGCCTCGACTAGCGCCAATACCACGGAATCATTGAGCGGGAACTTGTCGGCCGCCGCAAGGAGACAATGGAGGGGCAGCCGATCGTGCAACCCCGCCTTGGTCTGCGCTGCAGAAACATTGGCCGCAAGGAGGGCCTTGATCACCTGGATCGGCGCCCCATTCTCGCAGGCAATGTGGAGGGGTGGCAGCTTTCCGCGGCCGGCGACGGCGGCCTTCACATCGGACGGACTGGCCCGGGCGCGGTCGATGACGGCGTTCCACTGCCGCTGCCGGCAGAGGGCGACCAGGGCCTCGGGCGGGGCAGGGGCGACGGGGGCGCTCATCGTCGTGGTCGGCTGCAAGGCCAGGATACCGAGCAGAGGTATCCTGCCGCGATGCACAAGATGTGAGCACTTGCTGTAGCCGCCAGCAGAGGACAAAGCGTGCTGCCGAGAGGCTTCTACGTCTCCTCGCCCATCAGGGCTGCGCCTCCTTTGTGGCAAAGGAGAGGATAGAGGCGACAGGCCCATCAGTTGTCATTCTCGCCGCGCTCTCGGGCGCTCCTTTGGAGGCGAAATCACCTCGCTCAGGCTCCTGATCACTTACGTGGGAACTCTTACGCTTCAGATTTGCAGAAGCCTTTCTACTCTCCCCACACCCAGGCGGCGCAGCCTCCAACTCACGAACTGGCCAACAGTTGCAGCGGCTGGGCCATAGCTTTGTCGAGGGCGCGGCGAGGCCTAGCTTCTTGGCAAGATTACAAGGGAGCTGCGCGCGTGCTGCTCGAGGGGGGCACTGAATTGAGCCATCGTAACCCGCCCCACCCACAGCCATCAACTCAGCCATCAGCCATCCATCAGCCATCAAACCACCGCAAGGCCATCTGCCGTCATGCCCACCACCGTCCCGGCAACGACGAGTGGAGGGCAGGAGAAGAGGAAGCGCGAGGATGCGGGGGGTGAGGATGGGTGGACTGTGTACACGGGGGTGGGGGAGGATTTTAGCAACAGGAGGGGTGTCCGCCGCGTGAAGGTGGCTCCGCATGTCACCAAGATCGAACCAGTGGCCTTCTCAAGGTGTACCGATCTGTTGGAGGTGGACCTTTGCAATGTGGCAGAAATCGGAAACTATGCATTTAATGGGTGTTCTGCGCTGACGAGTATCAATATCCCATCCTTGGTCACTGCAATTGGATTCCAAGCATTTTGTGGCTGTAGCAATTTGTCGAGCGTGATTTTGGCTGAGGGGATTCAGTCAGTACGTATAGGGACTGAAGCCTTCAGGGACTGCTTTTCGTTGGGACACATCATTATCCCATCATCCGTCGCTGAAGTTGGAAAAGGTGCGTTCTATGGGTGCATCAAGTTGAAGAGCGTGGAACTGGCAGAAGGTGTTCAATCAATAGGATACAACGCATTCGGTGGCTGCAAGCTGTTGGAGAACATCAATATCCCGTCCACCGTCACTGCCATCGGGGATGGCGCTTTCATGCACTGCTCTTCGTTGGAGAGTATCAGTATTCCATCCTCCGTCACTAATATTGGAGACGATGCATTCAAGTCTTGCACCAGTTTAGCGAGTGTGGAACTGGCGGCGGGCATGCAAACGATAGGGGCTGATACCTTCGCGCATTGCAAGTCATTGGACTTCATCAGCATTCCCTCCCCTGCATTTGTCATTTCAGTCGGAAGTAGAGCTGGAATGAGTTGTAGTTTGGAGATGAACGGCAGCATCCCACCTCGTACCAATTTGTGGCGACGCTACATTCCTCAGATGGTGGTGTCAAAGTATGTGCACAATATGAGCTCCGGCCAGCTAGCAAAAGCGGAAGACAAAATCCATGACATACTTGGCAGAGAGATGTACCAAGAGATGATGTACCAAACAGAAGACCCGGATGAAATGTTTGTGGCAATTCGCGATTTGTTGTTTGCCAACCCAGAATGTGATTTCGCCGAAGACGAAGATGAAGAATCGAATGCAAACAGAGAGTCCGATCAACAGAAGGACACTGAACTCAGTGGGCGTCTAAATAAGCACGAGAATGCTCTACGCCATGAAGTTGTTGATCAGATAAAGGCGTTGCATGAGGAGGAAATGAACAGAATGAGAGAAAAAATCAGGAGCCAGTCAGCCCAAATTGCCGCCTTGCAAGCTCAGCTGAAATCGAGCAAACCTCCGGTAGTCTACTTAGACGGCGGCTCTGACACAGAGACCAAAGACGCAGAAGATCTCACTGATACCAACGCGGGTCTAACGCGAAGGGCAACGAGGAGTCTGCGCACATCATCAACGGTCGTCAAGGTTGAGAATATTGTCAATGGTGACATCCGATGCCCCGGTTGCACTAAGATCATCTCGTTTGTTGACAATCGTGGGTGCAATATCATGGCATGCACAAACCATCCTCGGTATCTCTACTTTTGCATTCATTGCAAGAAAGTCGGCGAGAACGGCAGCGAGTATGTCAGGTGCGACTGTTCGAAACGCAACACGACAGAAGCTCGGATTGAAGCTCAAGAGAGTCGAAATCAGTTCTCCCGAGACAATCCCATCGTATTGGATTAAACCAGCTGGACTGTTGGGAGACGCCAAACAAATGTAGGTACTACCTAACACCCTAAAGAAGCAGCGCCACACATCAATCGGCCAATTCGTCCACAATCCGCTTCTCCCCCTCCTCTCCGCCCAGGTAGGCCATCAACTCATCCATGTCCTCCGGACTGCCCATGAAGCACGGACTGCGCTCGTGCACATACTCCGGCTGGACGCTCAGCAAATCGACCTTGCCATTGCTCGCCTTTCCCCCGGCGTGCTCCAGAATGTACGCCATCGGTGCTGATTTGTACACCAATTGCAGGTTGCCCTTCGGGTGAACCTCGTTGTCCGGTGGGCAGCAGAAGATGCCCCCGTACATCAAAGTGCGGTGGGCGTCGCCGACCATGCTGCCAATGTACCGCTGCGTGTACCGTTGTTGCGTCCTCCCCTTGCCCGTCTTGAGCGTTTTGAGATACCCCTTGAACCGCTCGTCCCATCCCTCCGAATACGCCTCGTTGCAGCTGTAGATGTTGCCCCGCTCCGGAATCCGCATGTTGGGGTGCGTCAGCACGAACTCTCCAATCGATTGATCCAAAGTGAAGCCGTGGGTGCCCCCGCCGATCGTAAATACCAAAATAGTGGTGGAGGAGTAGAGGCAGTAGCCCGCCGCGAGGAGCCGATTTCCGGGCTGGAGGACCGCGCGGGAGAGGGACGCGGCGTCGCGGAGGTCGGGGGATTCGCCCCCCTTGAAGCCGGAGTCGGCGTCGTACACTCCAAACTGGAATGATGGAAGCGATTTGCATGAGATGTGCACTCTTTCAAATAGCAACCGACAATCAACAAAAGACCACGATAAAGAAACTCACCACCGTCCCCGTGCAAATGGCCGCATCGGCATTCCCGCTCCCATCCAGCGGGTCAAAACACGCCGCCAACCGTCGCGTCTTGCCCCACCGCGCCTCCTCCGGACTCCGCACCTTCATCCTCCGTCCCTCTTTCCCGTACTGGTCCAGAGCGTACGCGATTGTCACGCCGGGTTGGTGGGCCGCGGGTCCCTCCTCGTTCTCCCCCGTCGTTCGCGGGGCCTCCACCACCCGCAACCGTCCTGTGAAGCGCAGTGCGTTTTGCAACACGTTCTTGGAGATTTGATCCAGCCGCTTCATCGAATTGTCCCGCAGATCTCCCTCCCCTCTTCGGAGCGAGGCAGCGGTGGACGACAATTTGGCGGTGGTGCTGGAATGAATGAGATTGCTGATGGTCTTGCACGCCATTTGGATGGAGAGGTGGAGGCTTTCCATGTCGCGGAGCTCGGGGTAATCGCGGACCTTGGCGGAGAGCCATCGCGTGAGCGTCACCTTGGCGCCGGGTGGGACGGACGTTACATCGGCATTGCTGCCGTACTTTTGCGCGGCCGCCTCCAGTTGATCGGAGGTGCTGGTTTCGGGGAGGGTGGAGCCCGGAGAGGCGGCGCTGTAATAAGTCTCGTCGACGGAGGCGGTTGATGGGAGGGACGTTGCAATTTTGGAGGATGTGAATGTGATGGGCGTGATGGGATGCACCGACCTGCTTGTGGCGGCCGCGGGCTGTGATGGCGACCACGCCGCCACCTTCGCGACTGATACCGCCGCCACGAGGGCGACTGCCGGCAGGAGGGCGAGGCGGCGGCGCGGACGGCGGCTTGCAGCGATGCGGGCCTTCATCTCCGTCAGAGTTTGCAGTCAGGTGCAGGTTGTGAGGGATGAATGAGGGTCCGTGAGGGAGAGGGAGCTACCTTAGGCACTATCGTACGACGTAAACGGTTATTACTTAGTGAAGCTCGGTGAGGACCGCTTTCAGCCCTTCCTCTCTTCCTCTTTCTCTGCTTGGGTCTCGACATTGCATCATTGCATTGCGAATCTATGGCTATAAACTTACTGTACATTGAACCAGTGTGCATGCAATGCGATGCATTTGCGGAGAGCTACTGCATCGACACCGTTCCGTCGTCAACATCGTAGCTTCTTCCCCAGAATCACCATCATCGGCCGACATTGCGCATCTCTTCAGTTCATTCAAGAAATCCGTCACCTTCCCCCGAATCTCCCGGCTGACGCGCACGTACGCCCCGTCTCCCTCTGCCCCCCGAGCCGCCGCGGACGGCGGATCGACGTCCCACTCCAGGGTAGCCTTGCTCATGCCCGACAGCGTGCACTTCATGGAGTCCGGGCACGAGCAGAGAACGACGAGGCGGTCGACCACTTTCTTTTCATTGTCGCCTGATATTGGGTCGGACTCTTCTCGAGCAACGCCGGCGAATGCCATCCCCATCTCCCTCGATGCCGATTCCAACATGGCGCACATGCCAGCGAAAGACAGAAGTGACGTCCATCTATCGTTCCTCCAGAGACTTTTTTGGTGCTCGATGAGTAGCGGCAGGACGTCCCCAATTTTCTTTGCAAAGTAGTTCTGCGAGATGTCCACCCCATCCCGGGCCATCGCCTCGATGGCTTTCTGTTTCGGCCTCCGGCGAGATGTAGTGATTGAGCACGCCGCCTCCCCCTCACACGTGACGCACCCCCGTTGCAATTGCCGCGCCTCCGTCACAGCTGATTCGTCGAGGGCCACCGACACCACGAGCAATCCGTCGAGGAAGGCGCGGAGCCGCCGGCCCGGCCCATCACCCTCGCGAAGGGGTCCGCGCTCCTCGAGCGCGGCGCGCTCCTTTGCAATCCACTCCCGGGACCACCCCTCGGCAATCTGGGAGCGGCAGCTGTTGCTCTTACACGCGAAGACGACCGTCGTCGGCATGCCTCCTTGCTCGCCGCCTTCGACGCTCTCCGCCTTGCCACACTTATGTTCGTTTTCGTCTCGAGGGCCGTTATCTAGTTGAGGCCTGGGACGTCAGTTCCCGCCAAAATGGGACAATTCGACCCGCCCGGGCGCGGGCCCCCCTGGCTATGGTACAATCTCCCCAATCACCCCGCCGCTTGCATCGAGAGCTCTCGGCGGACGACGGGCGTGAATGCTGCACCGTCGGAGCCGATACGATGTTTACACAGAGAGGTAAGGGCGGTATGGTATCTCTTCTGATGGGTGATGGTGATGGATGATGGATGGGATGCCTCTGAAATTTTCAGCATACCACCATGCACATCACTTGCGTGCTTGACCGATTGCACTGACTGCAACATCACTTTGCCTCTGCCTACAGGCACTTCATTTCAAAGACAACCATAATGAACTTCGCCGATCTTGTGCAGCAAAAGTCCATCGATCTCAGTAGGAATAATTTGCATGATAACAACTTGGATGTGTTGGTGAAAGTGCTATGGGAGAGCAAAGTTCTAGAGAGGCTTTCGTTGGATCACAATGATATCGCACTCACCGATGGGAAATTCACGGATGCGCTGGCTGAGAATCGCACTCTTCTGAAACTATATTTATATGGCAATCAGATTGGCAACGAAGGTGCTAAGCGGCTAGCGGATGCGCTGAAGCGCAACAGCACTCTTCAAAACCTATCTTTACAAAACAACCAGATTGGCAACGAAGGGGCCAATAGCTTGGCTGCGGCACTTGTGGTCAACGGGGCATTGAAGACGATAGACCTATTTGATAACAAAATTGGTGATGTTGGGGCCCAGAGCTTGGCTGCTTCGCTGTTGGTCAACGGAAGTCTGAAAAAGGTTTATTTGAGACGGAACGGCATCACGGACAAGGGAGGCAAACGTTTGGCGAATGCGAGGTCCTGCTTGCTTTTTTTCGGGGTCGCCACCCGCCAAAGCAGAGAATTCGACGTCATTCCTTCGTGACACCTCACGTAGGAATTAGTACTTGAAGGGCTGGCTCCCTCTTCCCTTGCTTTGACAGTGTTATTTCCCCGGCTCCCCTTCCCCCGCGGCGATGGCGGCGAGGCGGTCGGGAGACCCCGCCCCCCGGCATCTAACGCCTTAGGGGGCTAGTTTGAA
>JALLAP010000043.1:0-23405 GCA_036939355.1 Thalassiosira profunda | reverse complement strand
ACTTTCGCTCCCACGAGTGAACCCGTGGGGGGCGGTGCCGAGCCACGTACCGTTGGCAGCTCCAATGGCGGGCCGGGAGCTATTCGCCGGTCGTCGCTAAAAGCTAAAAGCTAAAAGCTAAAAGCTAAAAGCTAAAAGCTAAAAGCTAACCGCTAACCGCTAACCGCTAAATCGCGGTCGGACCGCGTTCTCCAGTCCGGATGCGAATGCAATCGTCCATCGGAATCACGAAGATCTTCCCGTCGCCGATCTCGCCCGTCTCTCCGCTGCGGCCGCCCTTGATAATGGCGTCGACCGTCGGTTCGACGAATTCGTCGTTGACGGCGATCTGGAGCTGTACTTTGCGGAGCAGGTTGACGGAGATTTCGTGCCCGCGGTAGGCGTCGCGGCGGCCCTTTTGCCGCCCAAAACCTTGGCAATCCATGACCGTCAAGCGAAAGACTTCTACCTCGGTGAGCGCCTGTTGGACCGCTTCCAGTTTGCTGGGCTGAATGAGTGCGATGATCAGTTTCATATCGGTCGGTGTACGGGAGAGATGCGTCCGAGTGAGAACATTTGCATAAGGATAGGTGGAATGAGTGTGAGCGGCAACTCGACCTGCCACTGGGCACCCCGTTGACGTTGTGTGATCGGGGGAGGCAGTGCGCGCTAGAAGCAGTGCGTCTCAGAAGCAGTGCGTGGTAGGACCGCCGGGGCAGCCGACTGGCAGGGGTAAAAAAAAGACACCCCAGCCCGAACAAGTCAGGCGGCAACTTGTCCGAGCGTCGGGGCGTCCTTCTGGCCCAGGCAAGAGCCAAGTCGCCAAAATGGATCAGGTTGAAAGGGCCGCCCACCGTCTAGGGGTGGTGGGCGGCCGGGCCGAGACCTACGTTGTCCGTGGCCTATGCTCCTTGCGGATTGGGCTGCGAAGCGGGAGCCGTCTGAGCCGGTCCGCTCGGCGGCGAGTAGGTGCCGGTTGCACCGTCGGCCACGAAGGACGGCGGGTAAGCGTGCATGCCGTGCTCGCAGATATCCAGACCACGCATCTCTTCCTCTTCGCTGACGCGGAGGCCGATGGTGTATTTGATGGCCAGGAAGACCAGCAAGCTGACCGGGAAGGCCCACAGGAATCCAGCGGCCACGCCCATCGCTTGAATACCAAGCTGAGCAGCACCGGCACTCGAGGAGAAGAGGCCGATCGCCAGCGTTCCCCATGCGCCACAGACGCCGTGGACCGAGATGGCACCGACTGGGTCGTCGATCTTGATGCGATCGAAGGCCAGCACGGAGAAGACAACCAGCACGCCACCGATCGCTCCGGTGAGCAGAGCCATGGCGGGGGTCATGATGTCACAACCAGCCGTGATCGAGACGAGACCAGCCAGGGCCCCGTTGAGCGTGAAGGAAGCATCCGGTTTCTTGAAGCAGACCCACGAGGTGATCATCGCCGTGACCGCTCCGCCAGCGGCGGCCAGGTTCGTGGTGACACAGATCAGGGCAAAACTACCACCGCCAACCGCGGTCGTGCTACCGGGGTTAAAGCCGAACCATCCGAGCCAGAGGATGAACACGCCGAGCGCTGCCAGCGGGATGTTGTGACCGGGGATCGCGTTGACACGGCCGTCCTTGCCGTATTTGCCCAGACGCGGGCCGATGACGAGGGCACCCGCGAGGGCGGCCCAGCCACCGATACTGTGAACCACCGTGGAACCGGCGAAGTCCAGGAAGCCTTTGTCTTCCAGCCAGCCGGTACCCGTGGGGCCGACCAGGCCGTTCCAGCACCAGCTACCAAAAATGGGATACACGACGATCGTGATGCAGAGGGTGTAGGCGATGTAAGCGGTGAACTTCGTTCGCTCGGCAACCGCACCACTAACGATGGTCGCGGCAGTCGCGCAGAAGACGGTTTGGAAGATCAGGAAGGCCCAACCGAAGGACTGGTCACCGAAAACGGCCGTCGACTCGCCTTCCACATCCACCGTGGCGGCGGCGTCAAACAGGAACAAGTTGGTCCCGATCCATCCCGAGGTGACACCGAACATCAAACCAAAGCCGACCAGCCAGAATGCGATCGAGCCGAACGCCAAGTCCATGGCGTTCTTCATGATGATGTTCACAGCGTTCTTAGCGCGAGTGAAACCGCTTTCCACCAGGCAGAATCCAGCCTGCATGAAGAAGACAAAGAACGCGGCGAGGCATGTCCATAAGGTGTCCACGTCGCCCAAGACAGCTTCCGCGGTGAGCGGAGCTTCCTCGTCGCCGAGCGCCAGCGTTGAGAAGGTGAGTGCAAGCCCGAGCGACGTTGCGCCGAGGCGGAGCCAGTTACGTATCATTTTTTGGGTGCCTTTGTGTTATTTGCCACGAGTGAAAGGATCTCGTGCCGAATCTTGGATGTTGCCTAGGATCGAGCTAGTGCGGCTCGAATTGCCTGAGTCGAAGGATCGTCTGAGCGGGCCCGGTTGCCGACGAAACATGCTGATCCCTATCGCAAGCTGCGTGCCAAAATGTGGTGTCTGGTGATCTGTTCCATTGCGCAACATGTTCTGCAGTAATGTCTTGCGACTTTAGAAAATGTTTTTGGAAGGCGGGTGTTCGATCTGCGATGCTTACATTCGGCGCACCATGCCAAGAATTGAGGCGACAGGCGGGGCGGCTTGATGAAGGGATGATCTTGTCCCTGAGGGGATGGGCAGTGGGCTAGCGCAGGTCTCGTGCGGCGTCGGGCCGTCAACGGGATGCTCTGCGGTCAGATTCACGAGCAGCTGTTCTATTTCGCTCGCCAAGGCTCCCCTACTTGCTGTAGGTGGCGGGCGAAATCGCGTCACGGACGCGCTGGCTCTAATTGAGACTGTGAATCATTTTCAGGTCGTAAAATAAAGCTACAAAAAGAGTTACATCGACCTGGACATGCTGCCGACAACCGCTAGTATACGGATAAGGGAACGCGACAGATCGAGTCGCTACAAGCCCGCCAGCGAGGCGTTCGATGAGCGTCGTCCACCGAGAGGCGTGCGATGAGAGGCGTCCACTAAGCGGCGTCCAGATTCGCGGATCCCTGCCTATCCTTCGCAAGTGGTGAAGGAACAAGTATTTAGTAGTTGAAAGCATGCGAAAAGGAGCAAATCGCCATGGATAAAGCAACAATGATCTCCAAACTGAACGACTGCCTGCGTCACGAGTGGACCGGGGTCGCTCAATACGCACAAGCCGGATTCGTCGTCGGCGGAATGTGGCGGCAAGTCTACTCGGAAATGTTCCTGGACAGCGCCGAAGAGTCTTTCGGGCACGCCAAGCTGGTTGGGGACAAAATTTCGGCGATGGGTGCCATCCCCTCGGTCGAACGCAATCAGGTTCAGCAGTCGACCGATGTTCGCGAACTGCTGGAGATGGGACTCGCCTTCGAGCAGAAAGCGGTCGAACACTACACCGCCGCCGTGCACATGGCCGAAGAGCTGGGCGACCGGGCTTTGGTGGTCTTCCTGGAAGACATTCTGAAGGAAGAGCAAGAGGGCGTTGATGAGTTGACGCAACTGCTCCGCGAGCACGACAAGTCGTCCGGCAGCCAGACGACTAGCAACGCCGGTTGATCGATCTTCCGCGTCGATGACGTGGTGCGGCACCTTGCCGCTCGCTTCACGGGACGACTCCCGCTGAAGCCAAAACGATACGAAGCCAGAACGATACGAAGCCGAAGCGATACGAAGCTAGTACGATACGAAGCTAGTACGATACGAAGCTAGTACGATACGAAGCTAGAACGAAATAAAGGGCAGGTGATTTCACCTGCCCTTTGTTATTTCTGTTCGTTTGTTGTCGCGGCTGCGTATCAGTCGACGAGCCCAAAGCCCATTTCGTGAGCGGTCTGGAGTCGGGCAGAGCGTTGAACGCCGGCCGCGTGCGTGCTGGTCTGTGCCGCCTTGAGCATATCGCACAGGGCCGGGACTTGGTCGCTGGAGAGCGGAATCGTGGCTTGCGTAAACCAGCCGACACCATCGCCATAGGTCTGCTGGCGAAGCTCGATTTGATCGGCGGCGCCGGCATTCGTCACGTTGACGAGCAGAACTCGGTCGCGATCGTTCGCGCCCGGCAAGACGGCGACGATGGACTCGGAGCGTTGAAAGAGAGGAATGGTCGTCATGTTCCTCGGGTACCTTAAGCAAGCGGCGGGATACTTGGGGTGGGTTTCTAACTGAGAACAAGTCTCAATTTCACCAACATAGCCGTGATTGCGCTGGCGGTCAATAGTCCGCTACGCAGCATTTTGTCGAAATCTCACCCACGTCGTCTCGCCCGGCGGGGCATTGGCGGCCGTCTGTTGGACCTCGCTTCGCCCTTTCCTCGCGAGATTGACATCTGTACACTTCAAGCTTGTCGGCAGGCCCTGCTGCCGCTCGCCGAGTCAGCGGTGCAACAGCGCCACAACGATGAGAAGATGATGGTCAAGGAACCGATACTGCAGCCCAATTCGGAAGGTGACGACGAGCAGGATGCGAACCTTCGCCCGCGCTCGCTGCGCGAGGTCATCGGTCAGTCCGAGGTCGTGGAACGACTCTGGATCGCCATTGAAGCGGCCAAAAAGCGGGGTGAGGCGTTGGGGCATCTCCTCCTGGACGGACCACCTGGGCTGGGGAAAACGACACTCGCCAACTGCGTGCCCGCCGAGATGGGGGCCGACATTCAGACCACCTCCGGACCGATGCTCAAAAAACCATCGGACCTGGTGCCCTATCTTACGAACGCGATCGAAAACTCGACGCTGTTCATCGACGAGATTCATCGTCTGGCCAAGCCGGTCGAAGAGTATCTTTACAGCGCCATGGAGGACTTTCGGCTAGATATTCTCTTAGGCGAAGGTGTCAGCGCCCGTACGGTCAACATCGAGCTCAAACGGTTCACCTTGATCGGTGCGACGACGCGCGCCGGCTTGCTGAGCGGGCCGTTACGGGATCGATTTCAACTGCGGGAACACGTCGAGTTTTACAACGAAACCGAGTTGACCAAGATTGTGCAGCGAAGTGCTGCCAAGTTGTCCGTGACGATTAGTGATGAGGCGGCGATTCTGATCGCTTCCCGCTGTCGTGGCACGCCACGCGTCGCCAACAACCGACTCCGCTGGGTGCGGGATTTCGCCGAAAGCAAAGCGGACGGTCAAATCACGGTCGATGTTGCCGAAGCGGCTCTCAAGATGATCGGCATCGACCAATGGGGGCTGGCTCCCATGGATCGCAAGTACCTGCAAACACTGCTCACCGTCTTCAATGGCGGCCCAGCGGGGATCGAAGCGATCGGCTATACGATGAACGTCTCGGCCGATACGCTGGAGGATGAAGTCGAGCCATTTCTTTTGCGCGAAGGATGGGTAACTCGCTCGCCGCGCGGCAGGATGGTGACCGACAAGACGTATCAGTTGTTTCCCGATCAAGATCCACCGGCGGGACGTTTGTTCTAGCTGTGGCCGCTCGTTGTCTGCCGATGGATCATGCGGTGAGGAGCCACCCTCCGGTGGGCTGCAACGTGTTGAAATCCTGGGAGTCGAGCCGTGCCGGAACTGCCTGAAGTGGAGACGATGCGCCGCGGACTGTTGCCGATTGTCGGCGGAGTCGCTCGCGGTTTCCACCGTTTGCCGTGCAAGCGACGGCCGATTGCGATAACGCCTTCGCCGACCAAGATTTCGGCGGCGTTGCGCGGCAAGTCAGTGGTCGCCATTGAACGCCGCGGCAAACGTGTCGCTGTTCGCTTCAGCAGTGACCACCGCTTGGTTTTCGAGCCCCGGATGACCGGCCTGGTCCTCTTGGACGCGCCGCCATCACGAGAGCATTGCCGCGCCCGCTTGTTGCTTTCCGAGACGGCGGATAGCGAGTTGACCTATTGGGATCGTCGGGGGTTGGGATCGATACGGCTTTACACCCAGGAAGAGTTCGAGACTGCGTTGGCCCCTCCTCACCTAGGGATTGACGCGTTGCGGATTACAGCCGAGCAGCTGCGTGAATTTCTGGGGAGCAGTCGCCGTGCGATCAAGGTCGCACTCTTAGACCAGCGGGCGATTGCTGGCGTAGGGAATCTCTACGCTTCGGAATTGTTGCATGTCGCCCGGGTCAACCCTGCCACGGCATGCTCGGAATTGACGGCGTCGCAATGGGAGTCAATCCACAGCGCGATGCAAGCCGTATTGGAAGAGGCGATACTCTACGAGGGCTCGACGCTCTCCGACGGCACGTATCGAACCGCCTTGAACGATCGCGGCCGATATCAGAACGCGCATCGCGTCTACGACCGCGAGGGACAGATCTGCCCGGAGTGTCGCAGCGAAGGAATCCAGCGAATCGTCCAGGCGCAGCGCAGCACCTTCTTTTGTGCCCGCTGCCAGGCCGATGATTAGTGGACTTCGCCTAGAAGTCCCGGCGCGAAGCGGGTAGTGGACTTCGCCTAGAAGTCCCGGCGCGAAGCGGGTAGTGGACTTCGCGTAGAAGTCCCGGCGCGAAGTGGGAATTCGCCAGCTGACATGAACTCGCCAAGTGCCGTTTTTGGGCCCTCGCCCCCCACGAGTTCACCTCGTGGGAGCGCAAGTTTTTGGGCTAGCGGCGGCTCCCTCGGCCCCCCACACCTGCCGCGCTGCGGCTTGGCTCGAGGTTTCTCGACGGACTTGATGAATAATCCGGTCTAATCTCAATGATCGTCGACTTTTATGCCGAAGAAACCATAGACGGTTGATTTCGTCCCGGTTGCCGCGTAGTATCCCAGGACGAACTTGCCTGCGGCACGTCAACTACATTCGAGGCCGATCATGTCCTTGGCCAGTCTTCATCGCTATTCGAGCTGCGTCTGTTTGGGCCCCTAGCTGCGCCGCCCAAACCCTTTCTGCCTCGCTCTTACCCGCCTCGCTCTTACTTCCCTCGCGGTTTCTTTATCAGGCATTGCCATTCCGTGCGACAGATGTCCGTCGCGTGGTTCCATCGACGGCCCGTGAACGCCGCTTCCTCTGGATTATGCGGAAGTTCAAGCTGAGCTAAAACGGAGCTGAACACCACGGAATAGCCTGCGGAGCTTGCCATCATGGCTTCTGATTTTCGTCTCAAGGAACAGCTCCCCCAGCTGACCGAACGCATTGTCGGCACCTACCATGAAGTGGGCACGATCAACCACTTGGGCCACTGTCCACTACCGCGATATGAAGTGATCATCAGCGCGCTGGATGACCTCAAGGAGATCATCTTTCCCGGGTATCGCCGCCGCGAGCGACTGCATATGGGAAACGTGATGTACCATGTCGGCGACTTGATTGACGGTCTGCACGACAAGCTGACGACGCAGTTCGCACGCGCCCTGATGCACGAAGATCGGGTAAAGACCGATTTGGAATGCGGCGTGGAAGAGGTCGACTACGAGGCGAAGGGCCAAGCGATGGCGATCGACTTTCTCGAGCGGATTCCGGAGCTGCGATACATCCTGGCGACCGACGTGCAAGCCGCCTACGAAGGTGACCCGGCTTGCCAAAATCTGGACGAAGTCATTTTCTGCTATCCCGGCCTCGAAGCTGTCACCGTCTACCGGCTCGCCCATGAACTCTATGAACTGGGCGTCCCGTTCATCCCGCGGATGATGACCGAGTGGGCTCACAAGGAGACCGGAATCGACATCCACCCCGGTGCCAAGATCGGCAGCCATTTCTTTATCGACCACGGCACGGGAGTGGTGATCGGCGAGACATGCGAAATCGGTGAGCGCGTCAAGTTGTATCAAAGTGTGACCCTCGGGGCACTGAGCTTTCCAACGGATGCCGAGGGCAAGTTGGTGCGCGATACGAAACGCCATCCGACGATCGAAGACGATGTGGTGATTTACGCCAACGCCACGGTGCTCGGCGGACGCACCGTGATCGGCCGAAATTCGGTGATCGGCTCGAGCGTCTGGCTTACCAAGAGCGTGCCTCCCAACACGACGGTCACGATGGAAAAGCCAAGCCTCCGCATTCGCGCCGATCAATCGGTCGTCGATGGCAGCAATTATCAGATCTAAGCGCGCGGGAACGCGGCGGGCGAGCCATTGGTCAGTTCTTAGGCTGACCGTCGCCTTGGCACGCGCCAATGGATACCCGAGGTTGGGATACCCGAGATATAGATCAGGGCCAGCAGCCAGGTGGCCAGGCTGATCCACTGGCCCCACCGCAACTCGCCGGGCTGAAACCGCAGGATGACTTGGTGCTCGCCCGCCGGCAGAAAGATGGCTCGTGCCCAGCCGTTGGCTCGGTGAATCGCGACTGGCTGCCAGGTATCGCCGTTGCCGTAGCGTGCGGACCATCCGTCGTGATATCGGTCGTTGATGACAGTCCAAGCAGGCTGGCTCAGTTGGACTCGCAAATGAACTTCGTTGGGACGGTATCGGTCGCAGGCCACGGTACCCAGATCCACGTTCGCGGCACTCGCTTTGGGAGAGGGCGAATCGCCGGCCAGCCAATTTTCAGTGGGCGATTTCCGATCGCTTTTCGAGGGCTCCGCAATCCACAGCTGGCCTGGTTGCCGCGCCGCTAGACGCTGCCAAAATTCCGGAGGCGCCTGCACCGTGGGCGTTCCTGCCAGAGCTTGCGCTTCCCGCGCCAACCAGAGGCGCGGTTCGGGGTCGGTAGTTCGCCGCCAAGTGATCTGCCGCCGAATGTGCTGCCGGTCTGGCGAAGCGGCCCGTGGCTTGTCGGACCCGGCCGCCTTGGGACTGGAGATAGTCATGATTTTGGCGACGCCGACGAGGCGATAGAAGTCGTGCTTGCTGCCACAGGCGGCCTCTAGACGCTTCCAGTCCAGCGGCCCGGCGCTCCCGGCCACTCCGATCAGCTCCAACTTCGACTTGGTCAAGTGCCGTTTCGGAGTCAGGCATTCCGCCGCTTCCCGCCAGCGGATGGCATGGATCTCTTCGAGGGGAACGTCGGCGAAGCGAGACCGGTCGACCCGAGCGACGCGTTGCGGCATGCGCGTCGTCATGGCCGGCTCTCGTTGGCTGGGTGCTGATTGGCTGGGTGCTGGTCCGGGAATGGTCGGTGTCAGCTGGCGGTTGGCGAGGAACAAATCCAGGCACATAACGCCCAACAAGATCCAGCCCAGCGCACCGGGCCGCGCTGTCGCGAGGTGCCGTTTGCCTCGTTGTTTTTGGAGCCAAAGTAGCGCTGCCAGCGACATGGCCAGGATCAGCGTCTGCACATTGGAACGGACAACTTGCCACCAGGCACCGCTGCCGTCGAAGGGGCCAAATAGGTGGTCGGCGCGAATGTCCGCATCGAACCAATCAGCGGTCCAACCCGCCAGATGCAGTGACAAGAAACTGGCAGACAGCAACGCGGCGACCGCCGCCAAGACAAGCGGCGAACGATAGTTGTGGCGTGGTTCGCGCCCCGCTTCGCGATCCAGGACACCATCGGCTCCCCAGGCGGACAAGGTCGCCAGAGAGAGTGTCGAGAAGAGCAGCCATTTTGCCGGGTAGCGGAAGAAGCTATAGCCGGGGAGCGTCAGCACCAGCAGATGGTAAAGTCCGCCGACGGCGCCCGCCAGCCACGTTTCGCCTTGCCGCGTTTCCCAGATGGCGACTAGTCCGAAACGACCGCAAGCGGCCAATAGCGAGAAGAGCAGCACGCGCGACATCCATCTCCGCCGACGATCGGTTCCTCGGAGTGCAAAAGCGGAGAGGCCGGTGAGCAGTGTCAGGAGGCCTAGATACAGGCTGGGGACCCACGTCCTTCGATGGGCTACGTCCGCTTTGATCCAACGTTGGTGCGTGGGGAACATCTGTCCCGAGACATTCGGCCACAGGAACTCGCTCCAGCGCGTCGGCAGATAACTGTAACGGTAAATCTTTTCCTGGTGCGAGCCCCGTTCGGGATCGGCCAACAGTCGTGGCCACTCGGCCAGAGCCTGATCGCTCTCGAGAAGGTCCCAGCAAGACCGCGGCGATGTGGCGGCTCGTTCCGTCTGATCCACCCAGGTCGTCGAGGGGAGTATGACCACGGCGGACAAGACAGCCATGGCCAGCGCGATCGTGAACAACCGCAACCAGGAACTCCAGTCGGCCCGCCACAGCAGATAGAGGCCAAGCATGAGCAACGTGTGGTAAGCGGTCTGTGGATCGCCACCCAGCATCATCAGCGACAATCCGCAGGCCGAGCCGAGCAACGCTTTGCGGTTTCCGCGACGGAGGGCGAGTTCTCCCCAGGCGACCGTCCACGGCAACCAGGCGGCGCCGATCAGGTACGGCGGGTTGGAGACTTGGAACATGACATAGCCGCTGTAGGCATAGCTGATCGCCGCCAGACTGGACGCCAATCGCGAGCGATTCCAGAAGCGGCAGGCCGTGTAGATCCCCCACCAGGCCAAGACCAGATGTCCCACCAGGAAGGTCTGGAAGCAGACGGGGTAGGGCAGGGGGGCGGCGAAAATCCATTTCCCCGGATACCAGAGCCCGGCCGTCGGATCGCTGATCAGCGGCAGCCCGCCATTCTCGCGGGGATTCCAGAGCGGTACCTCGCCGTCGAACCGCCAGCATTGGCCGATCCACTCGTACAGAGGATAGTAATACAGCCCGGCATCGCGAAACACATAGAAGCGTCCCTGCAGCAAGTCGGGCAACACGAGCATCGCCAGGGGCAGCCCAAACCCAAGCACAACCGCCCAAGGCGACTCGCGGTACGGCATCGAGCGTCTTTGGGGCAAGCGGTTGGAGCTAGACACGGGATTCCCGGCGGGAGAAAGCTTTGGGCAGCCGATCCAAGAGTGCCTCCCTAGACGATACGCCGCGGCAGGCTCACGCGGTCTAGTTTAGTCGCGGTTAGCGGTTAGCGGTTAGCGGTTAGCGGTTAGCTTTTAGCTTTTAGCTTTTAGCTTTTAGCCGCGCGATTCGCCTGGCGGGGAGCGTTTGCCGCACGGCTTGCCGTTGGTGATGCTGGCGGCGGATGGGCGCGTGGCCGCGTTGTTTGACGAGCTGCCAAACTTTCACTCTCAACCCAATACTCAGAACGCAGTACTCAGCACTTAGTAGGCGTTTGCAGCTAAAAGCTAAAAGCTAAAAGCTAAAAGCTAACCGCTAAAAGCTAAAAGCTAACTGCTAAAAGCTAAAAGCTAACTGCTAACTGCTACTTCGCCATCGCTCGTTCGGAAACGCGGAGTTTGGCGCGCGCCTGGGCGACTTGGCGATCGCGAATTTCCAACTGCTCGGGCGTGGCGATTGGCAGCTCCTTGGCTTCCTTGAGCTGCTCCTGCGAATGTTCGGCATCGACGTCGGCTGCCGGAATCGCTTGGTTGGTTAGAACGGTCACGACATTACCGATCACCTCGACAAAGCCACCATCGACGTAAAATCGCTGGGTGCTGTTGCCGGTTCGGAGACGCAGTTCGCCGTAACCGAGTCGCCCGATCATGGGGCTGTGATGGTCCGCGATACCCATTTCGCCGTCGAACAGCGGAACGACCACGAAATCGGCCGTCTCTTCCAAGACGGTCGCTTCCGGGGTGACGACAACGCAGGAGATTCCGGCCATGGCTTAGCCCTCTGCCATCTTCTTGGCTTGTTCTTCGGCCTGTTCGATCGGACCGACGTACATGAACGCTTGTTCCGGCAGATGATCCCATTTGCCGTCGCAGATTTCTTCGAAACTGCGAATCGTGTCTTCCAGGGAAGTGATCTCACCCGGCTTGCCGGTGAAGACCTCGGCAACCAGGAACGGCTGCGACAGGAAACGCTCGATGCGGCGAGCGCGGTGCACGATCAGCTTGTCCTCTTCGCTCAATTCATCGACACCGAGAATCGCGATGATGTCCTGCAATTCACGGTAGCGTTGCAGGGTCGTCTGAACGCGACGCGCGATCGCGTAGTGACGCTCGCCCACATACTGCGGGTCCAGGATACGACTGGACGAAGCCAGCGGGTCGACCGCCGGGTAGATACCCTTTTCCGAAATCGATCGTTCCAGGTAGATAAACGCGTCCAGCTGACCGAACGCGGTGGCGGGAGCGGGGTCGGTCGGGTCGTCCGCCGGCACATAAACGGCTTGCACCGACGTGATCGCTCCCTTGTTCGTCGAAGCGATTCGCTCTTGCAAGGCCCCCATTTCGGTCGCCAGCGTCGGTTGATAACCGACCGCCGAAGGCATACGGCCCAGCAACGCCGACACTTCACTACCGGCTTGCGAGAAGCGGAAAATGTTGTCCACGAACAACAGTGTGTCTTTACCCGTGGCATCCCGGAAGTACTCGGCCATCGTCAACGCCGACAGTGCAACACGCAGACGAGATCCCGGGGGTTCATTCATCTGACCGAAAACCATGCAGGTCTGTTCGATGACCTTGCGGCCCGTTTGGCCGATTTCAGCCTCTTGCATCTCGAGCCAGAGGTCGGTCCCTTCACGCGTCCGCTCACCCACACCAGCGAAGACGGAGTAACCACCGTGTGAGCTGGCGATACGAGCGATCAGTTCGGTGAGAATCACCGTCTTTCCTAGACCGGCTCCACCGAATAGCCCCGCCTTACCACCCCGCACGAAGGGAGTCAGCAGGTCGACGACCTTAATGCCTGTTTCGAACAGTTCCGTACTTGTCGATAGTTCTTCGATGGCTGGAGCGGGACGGTGGATCGGCCGGATCTCGGCGGCATCGACATCACCTCGACCATCGATCGTCTCTCCCAGCACGTTGAAGACTCGGCCGAGCGTATCCTCGCCAACGGGCACGGAGACCGGACGCCCCGTGTCGTGGCAATCCATTCCGCGGGTGAGGCCGTCGGTCGCTCCCAGGGCGACGCAGCGAACGCGGCCGCCTCCGAGGTGCTGTTGGATCTCGCCCGTCAGGTTCACCGAAACGCCTTTAATTTCGGCTTCGATTTTGACGGCATTGTAGATCGGGGGGAGTTGATCTTCCGGGAACTCGACGTCAAACGTCGAGCCGATGACCTGGGTAATCTTGCCGATGTTATGGGTCGCTGTGGCCATGGGAACGCCTTCAGTTTCGTATTCGCTAGTTTTGGAATTCGATTATCGGGTTCGAAACGGTGCGGGACTCGTTTCGTTTTTCAATGGGCTGTGTTTCTTTTACTTCGTGTGTCGCTGGCACCCGTCGCTGGAGTCGCGGCAGGGCCCAAAGGTGGGCTTAGCCGTTGAGGGCTTCGACACCACCGATCACTTCCATGATTTCGTTGGTGATTTGTGACTGTCGAGCACGGTTGAACGTTCGCGACAGCATCTTGATCATGTCGCCGGCATTTTCAGTGGCTGCCTTCATGGCAACCATCCGTGCGATCTGTTCGCTGACGGCGGCGTCCAGGAAGCATTTGAACAATTTGACTTTGAAACTGGTCGGTACGACCTCTTCCAAAATACTCTCCGCGGAGGGGAAGAACTCGTACGACTGTTCGCCCCCACCCATGCCGGATTCGGGCGCCTTTTCGTCGTCGGCGGGCTCTGCCGCGTCGTCGCCGGGAATGATATCCAGCGAGCCGAGCGGCAGGAGCGTCTCGATGACGGGCTCTTGGCGAGCGGCGCTCATGAACTTGGTGTAGACCACATCGATGCGGTCGACTTCGCCCAGCATGTAGGCATCCAGGTACCGGGTCGCAATTTCATCCACTTCGGCGAAACGGGGTTGGTCGTCAAACTGCAAGAACGTTTCATCCGGCGTGACACCGCGAAACTTCAAGGCGGCGATACCCCGTTTTCCGGCAACTTCCAGTTGCAGGTTATCGTAGGTCGATTCGAGCTCCGGGATGTGATTCAACGCCGCCCGCAGCACGCCGCCGATATAGCCTCCGCACAAACCGCGGTTTGCGGTGAGCACCAACAGGATCGCTTTGCCGGTCTCGGTTCGCTCTTCCAGGAGCGGGTGGGTCACCTGCAGCCCGGCACCGGCCAGACTGCTGACGACTTTCGTAATCCGCTCCGTGTAGGAGGTCGCCGCCATCGCGCGGTCCATCGCTTTCTTGAAACGAGCGGTCGCGATGAGCTCCATCGTGCGCGTGATTTTGCGCACATTGCGGACGGACTTGCGACGTTTATCGAGGGCACGGGCGTTGGCCATCGGTTGACCTTCTTAATGGACAGTCAAAAGTTGTTGAATTATTCCGCCTTGAACGTCTTGCCAAATTCGGCGATGGCCGCATTCAGCGACTCGACGATTTCGGGCGTCAATTCCTTGGTGGACTCCAGATCCTTCCAAAGCGTTTCCTTTTGGACTCGCATGAATTGCAGGAACTGTTTCTTCCACTCGGCTACGGCCGAAACGGGAACTTGCTTGAGTGCCCCGGCTTCGGTCGCCGCATAGATCAACATGATTTGGTCGATCACATGCAGCGGATCGTATTGCGGTTGCTTGAGCAACTCGACCATCCGATAGCCGAGGTCAAGCTGAGCTTGGGTGGCCGGGTCGAGGTCGGTTCCGAGCTGGGCAAACGCTTCCAGTTCGCGGAACTGAGCCAAGCTAAGACGCAACGGACCGGCGACTTTCTTCATCGCCTTGATCTGGGCGGCACCACCCACGCGCGAGACGGAGATACCAACGTTCATCGCCGGACGAACACCGGAGAAGAACAGGTCGGGTTGAAGGTAGATCTGGCCGTCGGTAATCGAGATCACGTTGGTCGGAATGTAGGCCGAAACCTCACCTTCCAGCGTTTCGATGATCGGTAGCGATGTCAACGAGCCGCCGCCCAATTCGTCGCTCAACTTGGAGGAGCGTTCCAGGAGTCGGCTGTGGCAATAGAACACGTCACCCGGGTAAGCTTCGCGACCCGGCGGGCGACGCATGAGCAGCGACAGCTGGCGGTAGGCCACGGCTTGCTTGGAGAGATCGTCGTACACGATCAGAGCGTGTTGGCCGTTGAACATGAAGTGCTCGGCCATCGCCGTGCCGGCGTAGGGGGCCACGTACTGCAGCGGGGCTGGAGCACTGGCACCCGAAACGATGACCGTGGTGTAGTCCATGGCACCGTGCTTTTGCAGCACTTCGATCGTGCCGGCGACCGAGGTGTCTTTCTGGCCGACCGCCACGTAGAAGCATTTCACGCCCGAGCCCTTTTGGGCCAAGATGGCGTCGATGGCGATCGCGGTCTTACCGGTCTTACGGTCGCCAATGATCAGTTCACGCTGGCCGCGACCGATGGGCGTCATGGCGTCGACCGCCATGATACCGGTCTGCATCGGCTCGGTGACCGGCTGGCGTTCGGCGACACCCGGCGCCAAAAATTCGACAGGTCGCGATTCGTCCGATTGGACGGGGCCTTTTCCGTCGAGCGGGTTTCCGAGCGGGTCGAGCACGCGGCCGATCACGCCGTCGCCGACTGGTACGGAGAGCACTCGGCCCAGTGCCTTGACTTCATCCCCCTCGTTGATCGCCAGGTAGTCACCCAGAATGATGACGCCGACGCTGTTTTCTTCCAGGTTGAAGGCCAGGCCAACGACGCCGCTGGGAAACTCGACCATTTCGCCAGCCATGACATTGGACAAGCCGTAGACGCGAGCGATCCCGTCACCGACTTCGAGGACGGTGCCGACTTCGCGGACGTCGACTTGACTCTTGTATTGCTCGATCTCCTGCTGGATGACCGAAGCGATTTCATCGGAATTGAATTTCATGAGTGTCCTCGCCGAGGATCCGTGTTTTGGATTGGATGTGCGCTCTCACCGTCAGTTAGTTCGAGGCAAATCGGAGTGGTTTTTCTCTAACTTTGCGGCTGGTTTGTTCCGCGACTTGCGATTGGAGCGAGCGCAGCTGGTTGGCGACGGTGCCATCGAACACCGTATCGCCAACCCGAACTCGGATGCCACCGATCAGCGTCGGATCAACGCGTTCTCGCAGGATGACGTCGGCATTCAGCGTCCCCTGCAGTTGTTCGGTGACCTGTTGTCGCAGGTTGTCGTCCAGCGCGACGGCGGTTTCCACCACCACCTCCTGGCGGCCGCGCAGGGCGTGTACCAGTTTTTGTGCCGAGCGATGCATTTCCCGCAGGCAGTCCATGCGACCGTGTCGCGCCACGACCTTAAGGAAGTTCAGCAGCAGAGCGTCCATGCCGTCGTTGAACACTCGCTCCAAAATGCCTTCCTTCTCTTCGAACGCGACCCGCGGCGAATTCAAGACATCCTCGAGGGTCCCGTTACGGTTAAGGACATCCTCGATAAAGGAATCGAATTGCTCGAGCGCCTCGTCGGTCGTGCCCGCTTTTTCCAGGGCCGCCACCAACGCCTTGGCGTAGGTGTCCCCCAGATACTGGCGGTCCGAATCGAAGGCCGTTTCGTGTTTCACATTTTCAGTCATGCCGACAGCTCCGCATCAAGACGAAGTCGAGAACTTTTTCAGGGCATCTTGAATCAAAGCGGCATGATCCTCTTGGCTGAGTTCCCGGCCAACGATTTGGCTGGCGAGCCGAACCGCGAGGCTCACACTCTGGTTACTCAATTCATCGAGGGCAACGCCACGAGCTGCTGCAATATCAGCGTGTGCACGTTGTTTTTGCTGCTCGGCGTCCGCTTCCGCCTCTTGGCGAATCCGCGAAGCCGATGCTTCCGCCGTCTGTTGTGCCTTGGAGATCAAAGCTTGAGCTTCGTCCTCGGCACCAGCCAGTTTCGATTCATATTCGGCGAGTCGCGACGCGGCCGCCTCGGCGTCGCGATGCGCCTCGTCGATTTTCGCCGCGACACCTTCTTCACGAGCCGCCAAGCCCTCCGAGATTGGGCCCCAGGCGAACTTCATCAACACGCCGAGCAACAGCAGGAAAACCACGAAGGTGAAGATCGCCAAATCATAACGCCACTCGGACGGGCTGTAGAGCTCATCGCCCATGTTGGCGTGTCCGAGATCCTTCTCGTCGTGATGACCTCCGCCACCACCACCATGGTGTTCCTCTTCGCCTTCACCCGACTCGCCATCCGACTCACCACCCTGGGCAGCGGTCGTAACCGTGTTGTCGCCCTCGCCATCCCCCTGCGACTCGGCTGCCGTTAGGGAAGGAGCCCCAGCGATCAGCCCGGTGTAGAGGAATGCGGCGCAGGCCATCATCCAAAATTGGGATTTCGTTTTCATTTGTATGCACTCAGCCCTTGGGTGGCCCTTGGGTGCTACCAAACCAGAAAGCTCACGGGAGAGATCCCATGATCGACAAACGTGTCAGCTTTGCGGACCTAGTTGCCGAAGGGATTCTGCAGCATGCAAACGTAGATAGCGAAGAAGGTAAAACCCTCGATCAACGCCGCGGCGATAATCATGGCCGTTTGGATGTTGCCGGCCACCTCGGGTTGGCGAGCCATGCTCTCCAGGGCCGAGGAACCCAAGCGGGCGATGCCAAAGGCAGCCCCGATCGTGACGAGACCAGCACCAAACGCACCGGAAAACTCAACGGCAGCCTCGGCTCCGAGGGAAACGCTGGTGAAGGCCAAGAGAATCAACAGGCTCATCGAGGCGATCTTTGCAAACTTGTTCACGGAACTCATCTCCTGTGTGAAGCAAAAAAGGACGTGTCAATAATCGTTCTTATGGAAGGGCCGATCTTGCCGGCCGATACAACTCGAAATGATATTAGTGGTGATGCACGGCGGCACTGATGAACAATGCCGAAAGGAAAGTGAAGACATACGCCTGGAGGAAAGCAACGAAGAGCTCCAGGCAGCTAAACGCGGTCGTGCCCAGCACGACAATAACCATCGTCAGGTTGTGTTGCCAAGCGGGTAGGTCCTGGAAAGCCATCGCAGCCTCCAAGCCGAAAGCCATGCCGAAGACGGCGAGCAACACCAGGTGACCGGCGACCATGTTGGCTAATAGACGAATGCTCAACACGGCGTGTTTGATCAGAAGCCCCAGGATCTCGATCGCCAGGATCATCGGCTTGATGACGAGCGCAATCGGCAGCGGGAGATCCATCGAGGGGATTTGGTTCAGGAAGAAGCCGAAGAAGCCAAATTTCTTCATGCCCGAGACAACGACCGCGCCAAAGGTCATCAGGGCCAGCGCCGAGGTTGTGGCCCAGACACCCGTCGGAGCGCCCAGCCAGGGGATCATGCCGAACAAATTGCAGCCCAGGACGAACATGAACAGGGTCCAGAGCAGTGGCACGAACTTGTCAGCTCCGTGGCCGATGGCGGGGCGAGCAATCTCGTCCCGAATAAACAGCAGGAAGATTTCCAGCATGTTGGCCAAGCGGCCCTTGACCGGCTTGCCGGTGGAAACACGGCGAGCGAGCCAGCTGAAGGTGAAGACCAGGATCAGCGCGACAACGACCTCGATGATCATGAACTTCGAGATACAAAATCCCGAGTTGGGTTCATAGAGGTTGCGCAGTTCGCCGAAGGGCTGGGGAATCAGGATCTTGCCATGCAGCCGAGCGTTGTAGGCTTCGATCTTTTCCTCGGTCCAGGCGACGGTCGGGTCGTCCAGATACGTTTCGACGGATGCTTCCGCCTTGCTCTCGGACCACGCTTCGCGGAATTGCGGATCGTTGAAGTAAGCGGCCAATAGCGCGACTTCTTCGAAGCTGTCGCTGGCTTCTTCGTCGTTGAGGAACGCGACCACCGATTTGTCGGCGGACTTGGTCGTTAGCGCCCACTGCTCATGGGCCGCTTCGAACTCGTCGAATTCGCGTTCGAGATACAAATCGAAGGGGCGACCGGCGTTGTTGTGATCGGCGTGCTGCCAGTGCTCCCAATGATGCATCAGCTCGTGGACATCGGGGATTTCCACACCAGGCTTCTCGCGATTCTCCTGCCGCGCGTTGTAATTCCCTAGATGCTCTTCCAGCTTGTGGGCCAGTTCGTGAGCTTCCCAATGCTGGTATTCGGGGTCATTGCGGATCCAGACATGTGGGAAGTCGTGGATCGTCTCTCGCGACGACTGATACAGGAAGCGAGGAACCTCGAAGTAGTAACTGTCTTTGATGTGCAGGATCGAAGAGGCCATTTACTACGACACCTTGTCTTTCGATTCCGGGGTACTCGGTTTCGGGGAAGTTCCCAGTGCTTGTGCCAGCGTGGCTTGAGGCCGGCGCGGACCTTACGAAACCCGACCGGAATCGGAGGCAACTTGTGAATTGGACGGCGGGACCGAGCTGGTGGAGTTCGACGGACCGGCAACCGGAGTTGCCATGGCCGACTCGCCTTTGACGATTTGGACGGCGAGATAAGTCTCCGTCACCAGCACGATACCAAAGAAAATCATGATATATGGAAAGATGCTTGCAGCATCTAATCGTTCATTCTGCGAGAGGATCGTCGCGGCAAACAGGGGGAGCATCGTGCGGAAAAGGATGCCGCTGAGCAGGCCCTGGATGGGTGCCGACTTGTGCATGAAACCGAGCATGGAGAGCGACAGACAGCCGCCCAACAAGCAGATGCCCGCCGCCAAGCCGACGGCGAGAACGCCGATCAGCCCATCCTGGTTGTACGCCCAGATCGTCAGGGCGACCGCTGCCGAAAATACGGGCATGCTGAGCAGCAGCGAGGCGCGAGCCACTTTGTTCCAGATTCGGAGCGATTTGGGGTCGGCCACGATGGCACACCTTAAACGTGAATATTGAGCATTGCGGTTCGGAGGAAGTTGAGTCCGGGGAAGTTGGCCCCGGGAAAGTTGGTTTGTCGCTTCTATTCCGAACGTGGTGCGATGGGTTGGCTGGATGCGTTGCTGGAGCGTGAAAGTTCAGTCGTTCAGGTGCAGGTCGTTCAGGTGCAGGTCGTTCCGACCGGTTCACTGAGGCTTCGGGCCTTCAGCCGACTTCTCTCCGCCCGCTTGGTCCGTGGCGGAGTCTTTCGTTTGGATGTTTGTCGTATTGAAGTCTGTTCGGTCGCGGATTGTCGTCCTAGGGTCCAGTGAGGGATTCCCGGCCGATGCCAGCTTGATCAAGTAATACATGCCGGAGACCAGCCCGAAGGCGAGTGCCGAGGGAACTAGCCAGGGGGTTAACCAGGGGAAGCGTTCTTCCCAAGCCCACCGGTCCGAGGCCCACTGAGCACACAGGGCCGGCACGACCATCATCAGGCCGACGGAAGTGATGGACGAGACCCATCGCATGGCTTCCGCAACCGGTGACTCACCCGCCATCGGACCATCCTTTACCCCTCCACGGAGCGGGTTGAGGTCGTTCGATGAATCGAGCGGGTGCTGGCTTGTGCACGTTGTGTCCTCGTTAAGCCCGACAATCTAAACAAAGGTTAACGGGTGGTCAACCAACGCGTGACCGATTTCGTGTGATTTTTCACAAGGTCCGCTAAGTATCGTTGGGGCAACAGCTTATAACACGAAGATTTTCGCTGTCCGAGTCGTCTGTGGCACGCGGGGTGCGCCCTTTTGCCGCAGTTGGCATCGGGGTGCGCGCTGCGCTTGTGCGGGTGGCGTAAAGTGGCGCGGTTATCCGAGAAAAAGCAACATGTTGAAAAAATAACTGACCCCTGTGGGGGGTGTGGTGATTGCTTTCAACGGTTAATTGGATTAGACTCAGCAAGTCGACAGCTTATGGCTATCGATCAGCCACTCCGAACGCCGCAATGGTTTGGCTGCCCCCCTAGGCACACCCCGGATGCGGTTCCGTTTGCACGGCTGAAGGTTGTTGAAACTCGGTTTGTCGTCGGGTGGACTCCCACGACGCGTCGATATTCCGCCAGACTTTCAGTCAGCTGATACACGGTTCCTGTCATCTGGTGGCCAACTCAACCATTTACCTGCTTAATCTCGATACCTCGTTAGCCCTGGTTTCCCAGCTTGCTTCTGGTGCCTTGTTTTACTCGTGTTTCGCTCGAGTTCTACGGGCCGGTCGCCACGGGAAGTCTCGGGTGAGAAGTCTCGGGCGAACTGGCTAGGCGAACTGGCTAGGCGAATTAACTACGCGGACGGTCCTTGGTGATCCGAGGGTTGCTGTTCGTGGTATTGGCAAGCCAGCGGTACTGGTACGCCAATGGTGACGGTGCGTGTCGGGGGAATTCGCAATCGATCGTCGATATTCGGAAATGACTTCCAGGATCGTCGATGGGAGGCGTCGGAGTCAAATTTTACGACCGTTTGAGGCAGTGAGGTCCAGCGGTCGCACAGCCGGGGGATTTGTTCTCTCGACCTGATGAAGAACGATACGCATCACGGATGGTGCTCCAACAAATTGGTCATAAGCCTGGCCAAGATAAAGGGAGGACAATCCATTGATTAGTGCAGCTTCGTTGAAGTCACCCGCCACGCTCCGCGAGCACACCGTGAAGGAACTCGGTGAAATCGCCAAGAAGGTAGGTGTCGAGAACTGGCGCGGGCTGAAAAAAGAACAGCTCATCCAAACGTTGGTCCGCCACGCCAAGCGTCGCGAAGCGGCCAAGGCCAAATCGACCAAGAGCAAGTCGCGTTCCACGTCCGGTGGGGCCAAGGCCTCGCGTGCGACGAAGTCCTCGCGCGCCAGCACGCCGCGCCGCGCGACGGCCAAATCATCAAGCTCGACAAGTTCATCTAGCTCGACAGCAGCCAATTCATCGAAGGCGGCCCCCAAGGCCAAAGCCAGAGCCAAGTCGGGGACCACCAAGGCCAAGGCCGCTTCCAGCGCCAAACGCGCGTCCTCCAAATCAGCATCCTCCAAAGGCGCGGCGGCCAAGAGCGGTCGCGGCGCGACGAAGAAGCAGCCGGCCAAAAAGCTGAAACGGATTCAGAAAATCAGCGAAGCCCGTGAGATGTACATGGATCTTTCCGCCACCAACGCGGACTCGACGGAAGAGAAAGATCGCATTGTCATGATGGTGCGGGACGCCTATTGGTTGCAGGCGACTTGGCAGTTGACGCGGACCAGCGTGGACCGTGCCCGGGCCGCGATGTCGGCCAGTTGGCACACGGCAAAACCGATCCTGCGCGTCTACGAAGTGGATATTGACAATGCCACCATGGCCGCCGAGGAAGTGGTCGAGGACATCGAGATCCACGGTGGTGTCGACAATTGGTATATTCCGGTCGCCGATCCGCCGAAGAGCTTCCGAGTGGAGATCGGTTACATTGGCTCGGACGGTCGCTTCTTTGGGCTTTGCCGCAGTAACACCGTAACGACGCCACCCCCCGGAGTCAGTGACTCGCTCGATCACAACTGGAGCGATATCGCTCAGGACTACGAGCGAGTTTATGCGTTGAGCGGCGGCTACAACGACTCGCATTCGTCCGACGAGCTTCAAGAGTTGTTCGAGGAACGTTTGCGTCGTCCCATGGGGACGCCTTCGCTAACGACCTTCGGCGTTGGAGCTGAACGCGGCTCGCTGAACCAGCGCAATTTCAATTTCGACGTGGATGCCGAGATGATCATTTTCGGTACCACCACTCCATCGGCGCACGTCACCCTGGCCGGCGAGCCGGTCAAGATCCGCCGCGACGGTTCCTTCACCGTACGACTAAGCATGCCCGACCGTCGGCAAGTTCTTCCGGTAGTCGCCCACAGCTCGGACGGCGTTGAGCAACGGACTATCGTGCTGGCGGTGGAACGCAACACGAAGGTCATGGAGCCGGTCATCAACGAGGCGAACGAGTAACCGGAGGTAGCGGTTAGCTGTTAGCGGTTAGCAGTTAGCGGTTAGCGGTTAGCTTTTGGCTTGCTAGCTGCACGATTGCAGTCGCGGCTTCGGTGGGTTGGCGGCTTCGGTGGGTTGGCGGCTTCGATGGTGCGTTTGCCGAAGCGCGGCGCGGAGCCCACGGGGCGCAGCCAAGCCGCTCCGCGGCGCCTCGCCTCATAGCCGCCCCGCGCAGCTGGCGGCAGGCGTACCAAACGAACCCAACCACGGCAACGAGCTGGCGAATCGCCCGAAATCGTCGAGATCCCCCCATCATCGCATGGTCGCAAACGAAGGCCGCGAGCGATCGCACGAGCCCAACGGCGGATTGAATCGTTTCGGACGCCGACCGGCGGCCGGTCATTTCCTGGGTAGGACGAGACCTGTCTAGCTGTCAAGCTTTCGCTCCATCGGCTTTCGCTCCATCGGCAAAAGGGGCCGATGGGGGCGTGCTTGTTTTGCGCGGGATGCTCGTCGCACCCTTTCACAGGACGCGACGCTCTGCCCCAAATGTGGTACCGGGAAGATGGTGATCGTTCAGGGAAACAAAAGTGGTTGGCGCGCAATGGTGGCGCCAACGGGAAAAGGGAGTAGGCATGTAGCGCGGTCGCCCTCGGCCGTGCAGCACGAACGTGGCGAACGAGAGGGCGGTCGGTGGCCCCGTCCCACGCCGTGTCGTACGCATGCGGGCGCTGGTCGTGATCTGACGGTCTGCGCGGCCGAGGGCGACCGTGCTACGTCGGCCGTACTACGTCGGGTGTGATAACGATGTCGATGAAGAAAACGCTGGCGCGACGATGCTTCTTTAGGAGCCCAGCAATTCACTTGGCCTCAGCGGTGATACCAGCCAATGGCCGCCTAACGGGGCGCAGCCAAGCCGCTCCGCGGCGCCTCGCCTCATAGCCGCCCCGCGCAGCTGGCGGCA
>JALLAP010000042.1:0-23778 GCA_036939355.1 Thalassiosira profunda | reverse complement strand
GATGGGGGATATGGGTGGGATGGGGATGTAGACACCTATGGCGTGGAGAGAATCGTGCAGAGAAGGAGTGCGACGAGGGGAGGGTTTGGGAGGGTGGCAACAAAGCAACTGTTTGGGGGTGCAGGGCGTTGAGCGTCTGGCAAAGCAACTGCTTCGGCTCTGGGCGTGCTCCTGCGGGTAATCGGAGGGAGCTTTTACTCTGTGGCAGGGTGGGGGCTCATTTCATAGGCAAAAGTACAACATCAATAAAAGCGGCGTGAATAGAGGATACGCAGGGCTCTCTTTCTGTTGAGCTGGCTGATTTACTCGTGCCGTACACTCATCCAATGCTCCCACCTTCTGTCGCTGAGAGGCGTGAACTGCGCAGTCCTGGAATAGAAACGAGGCGAATGCGACGGAAATGGCGCCATCGCTCTTTGAGCGCCGCCCTTGCGCAGCGGGCCGGGGACGGCGCCCCCTCCTTTCAACGCGCCGCGCGCCCATTTCATCAGGGCCGTCCGCGTCGCGTCGGATTCGTCCATCCGGCACCGGAGCTCGTCGTTGCAATGGACGTCGACGCGGCTCCGCGATCGCTGGGATTGGCCCATGGCCGCGAGGAACGAGAGGTGGGATGCGTGTTCTGTCGCCGGCGCCGGCCCGGCCGGGGCCGGGGCCGGGGCCATCGTCTGGAGTGGGACCGAACCAAGCGCGAGGGACGCGACGCTCCTATCGCGGCGAACGACGCCCGGGTGATGATGCGCCGACTGCGGCGAGGCCCTCGTGCGCTCGAGCGGCGCGGGCGAGCGAGGCCAGTTGTCGTAGCTCGGGGCGCCGCCCCTGTTGCTTCCAAAGTTGGCAGAGATTTCTCGGCGATGCCAATCATCGAAGGATGGCGGCCGCGATGGATGATGCCCCTCGTCGTCGCCACCGTGGGCGCTCTCGTCGGTGATCACTTGCGCCTCTTGCCGAGGCGGAGGCGGCCGCGTCATCTTCGACGCGCGAGGTGACGGCCGAGGCGCGCTGCACTGTTGAGTGCACATGATGTGCTCTCGACGATCGTCGTCGGCATCGAAGCTCCGGAGGGCGGTGGCCTCGTCGATGCCAAAGTGGAACCCGCCGCCCGCGCAATCGTCGAGGGACGAGCGTCGCGCGCGGGCGGCGCGATGCCGTGCGTCGGGCGTCACCGGCTGGAAGGAGTACGTCATGGGAAAAGTTGCAATTCGCGATGAGCGGGCACCCAAAAAGTGAGCCGCTTATTTCCACATGCAACATGACAGGTAGAAGTGCGGACGCATCCTGCACGGGCCGGTCGGTCGTCCCATTGAGCAGAGGAGTGGTCGCTCTCGGAGAATTGGAGAGTGAGCGCAAATTTCACGACCAGAGCGGCAGTAATGGGGCAGTGATGATCAGCGATCCTTCTCACAAGACGCCTTGACTTCCCTGCATTTTGCGCGTCGATCCCTCCGTCTTCTCCTCTCTTCTCCGCTAATCTCAAACCACACCTTTGCCTGTCCCTCCCACCTAACAATGTTGGCCAACGTCACCATCACGGGCCGTGGCACCCATGCCGACCAACACGTGTCGGCTACAGAGGTCGCTGGCGGTCGATGGGACATAGGTTGGCGACACTGGTGTCGAAAACGATGGAAAACGGCTGTCTACTGGCTATTCTGTGTTATCTTACATAGCACACACACCCCTTCTATGAGCATGCGCATCAAGCAAAGCTCAATAAATACCACGGCATTTCGCGAGCAACAGCACTCGCGCCCCTTCCTGCTCCAGCAAGAAGACCACGGCGGATGTATTACATCCAAGATCGTCGGCATCGGCTCTATCGACGCCAACACCGCGGACTTCGTCCCTCGTCGACGACACCAACAGAAAAACACCCCACGGCTCCCTACACACTTCAGTCACCACCAGACAGCCCCCACGGTCCATTTATCAACAACACCATCCATTCACGAGACCTCCTCCTACCACGACGGACAACCACTTCCCTCCCCAACCGAGAACCCATTGCCCTCCCCAACATGGCACCCACGCACCTCGCCCGCAATTTTTTGGCGCGCCCCCCCTCCTAACCCTTCTCCTGAGAACGTTCGTCACCAATGCCCCATACATTTGCATTCGATGCGAATTCCCCTACATGCTTGCGGCACTTGCATCCCAAGAGATGCTCATACAACCCAGAGGAAGTTTGCATCTGGCATCCTCCTCCATACTGATTCCCATTTGCAAACATCGCATGACCGTCGAAAAAGACTGGTATCTTTCCTACACGCAACAACAGAAGGATCACACCCCCAACTACTTCGCTTTGCAAGAGTCATGATGGCAAATGACTCTCCTCATCTGCCACATTCAACTGCCAAAAACACCGAATTTAAGACACACGAAAGAGTGGCAGGGGCAGTTCATATCGAAGCGCGTTCCCTTCTCCAACCACTAACAAACGCTGCACAACAGAGCAATCACCTGCCCATCATTACCGCCCTCGAACTTCCTGGAATACACGTTTCGCTTCAAGCAATCATCGATTTCGAGGCACATCAAATGCAGCGTGCAATCTTCTGGTCACTAACAAACTCTACATCTCACCAGACCAATCATCTGCCCAACATCACCGCCCTCGAACATATGGTTTCACTTCAAGCAACCATCGACCCCGAGACATTGCAAATACTGCACGCAATCTTCGATGCATGTCATCAATATGAGAACTCGAAGCCCAAACCTCTAGCTTTCGCTACACCAAACTCGACGAAATATACCGCCCTCGAGCACCTCGAGACCCTTCCGAGGCATCTTATGACCCCTGTTCCTCCCATCGACCCCGAGACATTGCAAATACTGCACGCAATCTTCGATGCATGTCACAAATATGAGAACTCGAAGCCCAAACCACTAGCTTTCGCTACACAAATCTCGACGAGATATACCGCCCTCGACCACCTCGAGGCTCCTCAGATGCATCTTATGTCCCCTGTTTTGAAGAAACAACGAAAAATGCACGCAATCTTCGATTCACGCAGAAGAAGAGGCAATGACCGACCTGGAGCGCTAGCTTCCAGCGCATATCCACCCTCCAATCATCTGCTCAACATCACCGCCCAATGTCCCTCGAGAGCACCACTAAACCATCTCAATTGCTCTGAATTGGAGACACTTCGTGCAGAACCCAACCAAACTTCAAGGGACAAACTTGAGAACTGCAAACAGGACGCAACCTCCCTGCTGCACCACACACAACCTCCTCCCATAATTCGACTTCCCCATCCTCAAACAACAACCTCCCTCTACCATCACCCAACCCTCTCCAACTTCCCCGCCATGATACTCAGGAGTGCCTCCCGGCACCTCTCTCAGGGCGACGCCAAGAGCAACAACTCCAATGGCAGATCCACCTCCACCCTTCGCAACGGACGTACAGCCGACACAGGGGTCGTAACGCGACGCATGGCGACGACGCGCGGACTCGCACGACCCCTTCCCTCAGACAACACGAGCGTGTCTTCCTCTTCGACCAATACCGGCCCCACCATACCCGGCACTCAGGAATTCTCCTCCAAAAGTACCAGTCCGACAAGCTCCACCGCCAATCACCACCTGGCCACAGGAAACTCCTCCAGCTCGATCGAAACAAGCCCAGCAGGCAGCGGCACCACCACGCCTACCAAAGCCCCGGGCATGCCCGAATCGAAGAGCTCTAGCGACGTCTCCAAGGACACCACCTTGTCCAGCCAAGAACGCCCTCCAAGTACGCGCTCCAAGAACTCGACCCCGCTCGAGACTAAGATCCAACAAAACACCAGGTTCGACGCAGCCCCGCCCACCAAGAAGAACGTCCTCAAGGCCCAACTCGCGACAGGAAGCATCACCAACGCGTCCACCACACTTCTGCACTCGCACGAAGCGACGTGTCTTAATGACACCTCCAAGTACTCCCCACCCAGCCAAGAATGCCCCCCAAGCCCGCTCTCCAAGAACTCGACTCATCCTGAGACGAAGATCCAACAAGACACCAGGTTCGACGCAGCTCCACCCACTAAGAAGAACGACCTCAAGGCCCAACTGACCAAGACCAATCACTCCAACACATCAACCTCCACCCTCCACATCAACCCAGCGGACAGTGGCACCAACCAGCCTACCAAAGCTTTGTGCTCGAAGGCGAAGGCATCCACCGACGAAGCCAAGCACGCCCCGCCAGATCAAGAACCCCCCCCAAGCACGCACTCCAAGAACTCGACTCCTCCTGAGACGAAGATCCACCAAAACGCCAAACTCGACGCAGCCCCGCTCACCAAGAAGAACGACCTCAAGGCCCAACTGACCAAGACCAACAGTTACAAGCCCTCGACACAACTCGAGACGACCTTCCTCGAAGATGGAAAGCACTACACCATCGACCAATTCAAGACGCACGCCCTGAAGGAACAGCTGACTACGATTGGCTTCTCCAAGGAGCCATACACCATTGATCACACCAAGACACAAGCCCTCAAGACTTACCTCACCGAGCTGGGCCAGCAAACACACAAGACAGCCACCCCACTCGGAGACGAGCCTCTTCCCAAAGCTGTAACAACCAGCCCAACGTCCCAGCTTGAACCACAGTTGTACCTTACACCCGCTCCAAAAGCGAACACCACAGCCATCGACGCGGTGGAAGGCCCTTCCAAAACTCCACCTGCACTGGCAGACTCAGCTAGTGATGCGAAGATACACCTCGAGAGCTCGGCCAACACCACATCTAACACAGAACATCACCCAGAACAGCCCAAGAAACACACTGATGAGTGCAAGGACGACACGGGAGCTTTACCAGCGACTCGTGCTCCTCTTCCTCAAGACCACAAAGACGCGGGAGCCTTACCGGCGACTCGCGCAGGACCTGCTCACAAACAGAGAGAGGCTGGTGAAGCCGCTCAATCTCAAGAAAAAGACACTCAATCACAAGAACAAGACCTCGACCGCCTCACCAAAACTAAGGCCCCAACAGTACAGCCAACACGCCTCTTCGACGACAACCCAAACCCTGAAACTCAAGTCTCAGCCAAAGAAGCGAAGATACACACCACTATAGCATCTGCCAAGGCACGCGCTAACCAGTACGACGAAGAAGATGCGCTACTTGTCCAGGCAATGCTCGACAACCACAAGAATCAACCCACCAAGGAACTCACCACTGCCTCACCTCGCCACCTGTGGGATCCCAACAATGAACAACCCTCTAACCCTGCCCCTGAGAAGAACACTCGCTCTGACTTGTTTCCTCTCGCAGAATACCACCCAGAACGAGTGACTCTCCAAATCTACCAAGAATCGAAGGAGGCGAACTCCCAGAGCAACTCCAATTACCCCCAAGAACCTAGGGACGATCATTCCTCCTCACCTCCCGCCAGCCCAACGTTACTCGACTCGGATGACCTCAAGCCCGAGCACTCCTCCCACGAGAGCGACAGCCCCTCTAATATGAGCCCAATTCTACTCACGCCCACGCTCTACCAACCGGTGACACCAGCAACCGACAAGAACAACGCTCAAGAACGTTCCACTTCCAACAGCAGCGCTCCGCCCTTGCTTACAACAACCACCAACCAACCTGAAATGGAGGGCCAGCCCCTCGCCCACGACACTGACAACTCCAACAATAATGAGACCAACACAGACGCCACTTCGACATCCACCCTGAGCCCAATCCTCCTGGGAACAGAAGATTTAGCGCCAAAACCTGGACACTCAGACAAGCTGCTTGATAACCACATTGAACACATGTCCTCTCACCTGTCGGAGTCGGACGACTCCGACAACTCTAACGAACCCACCGAATACTCTGACAGAATCTCGCCCACACTCGGTCGTGTCTTCTTCAACACAGACCCCACAAGAGATCTACTGAACGAAAGCCTCCCAAGCCCATGTCCTGAATCGTTCGAACACCTCGAAGTCGGACTCGAAGTCGACGTGTTTAGAAACAAGAAGTGGTTCTCAGGCAACGTCCTCTGGGTGAACGTCACACTAGGCAAAATTTCGTCCTACTGCATCGGATTCTCAGAAGGCATCCTCAACGGCCTCTCCATCAACCTAATAAACCCCAAGAGCATCTGCATCAAAAATGGAGACACCACCTGGCGAGAACTGAATAAACTCCTGTCAGACGAAGTGCCTGACATCAACAATGGCGAATTCTCAATATGGGATTTCAAGGATGACCTGGTCCTATGCACTAACCGTTGGACCACTTACGCCATCGATGCTCCTCAGCTTATTGGCTTCGTTGACGCCATCGACTCCTACGACACAAGCGAAGACCCGACAGCCTGCTTTCAGTTCCACAAGAAGGGAACCTCAGTAGAACTGCTCTTCATGGCTGGATGGAAAGAAGGAGAAATCAAGTGCTCCCACAGAAGAAAAGGATACGTCGTGAGCTACACAGTCATTCGAGCAAGCGACAACACAGAGTTCTCCAAGATCCATCCAAGAAGCGTCAGACTTCCTGGCGCCCTCCCCCCCTTCCCTTACCTACAAGCCGACGATGGCACGCCCATCAAGATAGAGCCAGAAGAAGAAGGCCCTTCCACACCCAACACATGGTTTCCTCTGGAGCAAGCCCTCGACCCAAACATGCCTCCGCTCGATACCTTCGACGACCCAATGGATGTGGACAACAGCTTGCCCACCAAAAAACGACCTCGCAAGAAGTCAACACCCAACGACACTCGCAGAACGCGTGCTCGTGAAACTCCAGCAGATGACGCTCAACCCATAGCAGCATCACCCGGTACGACGCCCTCTGCCATCGCCGATCCTAACTTTAAACTTGCCTGTGTCTGTTACCCTGAGCCCACCACGAAAGAGCGCACAAAGATGATGCTTCCACAACCAACGGCAAACGCACCAGCAGGAGTCGTGGACCAGTATGGGATCCCTACCACAGCTGGAAACGAGCCAAGCGACGTTAGAGAGGCAACACACAACATAGTCGGAGCAGCCAAAACGATCTCCTCACTCAAGTTCGCAGCAGACATCGAGCCAATCCGCCCTGCAAACGAATTCATCGGCGACTCGGAAGAGATGGCAGCCATAACCATCTCCTCTCTCAAACATGCAGCCCCCAAGCCGACAGATACTTCAGAAGAATCAGCAATGGTGCTTCCCCCTACTTTCGACGACACTCTTCAGAAAGAAGACGAATTCACAGGCAACTCTGAAGACATGGCAGCAATACCCGCCTCAGTCTTCCAGCAGCATGCAATGCCTGTTGACAACCCTTTTCACACAGAGCCCAACGATGCACCAGAAACAATGGTCACTACTCTCGCCTTCAATGGAGATACAATCGACATCACCCACCCCACAGACGAATTTGCAGGAAACTCACAAGAAATGGCAGCGATTCCCTCCTCAGCCTTCGAGCACGATGATACGACCAACAGTTCCCCCCTGCGCGTCGACGACGCAGGAAATCATGATGACACAGCAAGCTTGCTGTGTGCTGATTGCAAATGTGGTTGTGGAGAGTGCATGATCATCCCCACCTTCACCCATCACGAGGACATGATCGAGAGCACCAATCATGCGGACGAAATGGAAGTAGTGCCCACCCCAGCAGTTGGGCACGACACAGTATCCAAAGACGCTCTCCCTGGCACAGAGCCTACAGACAACTTGGATGAGACACCAGCGACACTCGTCCCAATCCTCGACCAAACCAACACAATCGAGACCACCCACTTCGCTGATGAACCAGCGAACAACCCAAATGAAAGGGCGACAGCACTCACCTCGACTTCTGAAGTGAAGCCCACGACTGAGTCAGCCACCCTCTCAACCGCTCAGCCATCGCAGAAGTCCCACTCCGATACGAAATAAGACGACAGCCAGCTTCAAATCGACATGGACCTGGTCGAACCTACCAATGTTGAGAGCCCTCGAGAGCACCAACTATACTGTGGCCCGACACAACAGCTACCAGAGATACCAGAGTTGTCGCCTCCCAATTCCCCAGCAAATCCACAGATCAAACCCCGCAGACTCTCCTTCAACCAAGAACTCGACCTCGACCCGGCGCTAGGATTCGAGCTGCAAGAAGAAGACCGACGAGAGTATCGGCAACTGCGACGCACAGTGGGAGCTGAAACAGAGCAAATCGCCCTCGAGCTCCTCCTTCTCTTCCCTCGACAGTCCCCGGCCTCGCTGTTCAAAGCCCTATGTGTCTTTGAAGGGGACATAGCACCAGCGACAGAGCTAATCCACCTTCTGCAAACCATGCCAGAGTCGAGATATGACCAAGCATTCTGTTGCTTCAGCAACCACTCCCAAACCCACCCACGCAAAGTCCTCCACGCTCTCCTCGCAGCGGAAGGAGACGCCATGAAGGCACACGACTTCATACCACCTCATGGCGATGTGGCGTCCAGTTGGACAAGCGCAAGACGCCGCCGTCGAACCTTCCTCGCAAACCTCAACATGAGAAAGATCGAAGAGGAGAAGTACTCCTTCGAATTACCATCACCACTAATCCAAAGCTTCCCAGCGACAGACCTCTTGGACCTACCTATGGTCTCCACCTTCCTGGAGATACAACTTCCAGCCATCCAAAATCGTGATTGGGATAGCCCCTACCTCGCCACAATGCGTCGATCGGACACCCATATCTCCTTCGCCTTCTTTGACCACACTGAACACGTCGTTGTCCGCCAGGCAACAGCAATCCTCAACCAACAGTTCGAGGACCCCATCCTCTCCAACTTTCCATTTCGCACGACGATAGAACTTGCTCGATACCTACTGGAACAGCGCAACGGCTATCCCTATATTCCAATCCTCCTCCAGCAACTCCGGATGATACAAGATGGAGATTGGAACAACCCAATCCTCCCCAAGATGATTATCAGTGCTCGCTGGATCAACTTCGGCCCTCTTCTCGGCACGAGACGTCAACTCCAACAGATGGCTTCCGCACTACTCAAGGAACAGTATGACCATGAAGCTCTTCAACACCTCCCCTTTTTCAGCAGAGCGACTATGTACTCCTACATGGTTGGCACGCCACTGAGCATCATAGCGGAAAACGCCATCAAAAGCCAATTGTACAGAGTAAATGAAGGCAGTGCCCCAGAAGACTTCACTCACATTGGCGCCCACGAATATGCAATTCAACCCACAGTGCACGCCCTGCTGCGTCTGAAAAACGAAGACCTAACCGATCTTCCCTGCTACACCTTCTTCATGAAACTGTGCAAGCTCATTAGAAACAAGCTCTGGCACGCCCACCTACTGAAAACAATTCAGCCAGATGACAGCATCCTCACAATTGGACCATTCCACGACGACGTCGACACAGTGATCTCCCAGATTTCGGCCGTGTGCGACGGTTTCTTCGAAGATCAAGCCCTCGACGATTTCCCATTCTACGACAGACCCTCTCTGGCATACTGCCTCCTGATCTGCGGAGCAGGCCGCTACTTCATCAACCACTTCTTCAACCAACTCAATCTAATTCGCGAAGACAAGTGGTTAGACCCCAACATCGACATCAGCTATTGTACCCAGCAACACGTACAAATTGGACCTCTAATGGGCACGAAGCAACAAGTCAAACTCATGGCAACGACAATCCTGGACGATCGCTACGAGAGTCGCCTCCTGAACCACCTCCCCTTCTTCGACAAACCATCGCTATGCCAGACCCTCCTCACAACCACACAAAGCGAATCGCTCAAACGCGCAAAGACAAATTATGAACGCATCGACTTTGCAGCCTTCCGATTCTTTGCCTTCGAACTCACCTCACCTGCAAACACAGCACCAGATACCACCAATGAGGAAACGCGAACTGACACAGTCCCAGACACCGACACAGACTCTCCCGATACGCCGTTGGCCCCACCGGCCTCGCCACCTAGGGCCCACCCAGACACAGGCACCCCCGCCTCCCGCGACCCGGACGATCCCCAATTCCATTTCAGAAGCGAGCGAACCAACTTCTGGGAAGATGACGAAAGCAACCTAGCCATCCTCACAACATTCCGGGCCTACGCCGGGGCAGTTAGCCAGCGCCAATGGAAAGATCACAACATCCAGACGCTAAAACGCACTGACACAACCCTCACATTTGGACCCCTTTCTGGCGACATTGATGTTGTCGTCCAACAAGCGAAGGCCATATTCGAGGACAGATTCGACGACGCCTCTCTCCAGAATCTCCCTTTTCAAGACCAAAAAAGCCTTGCACGTCTGCTTCTACAACACGAGGACAAATCCTTCCTTTTCATCCCACTTCTCACACGCCTCCAACTCATAAGCGAAGGGGCATGGGAAGACCCACGCGTGTCATACCACACATTCAACTCGAGAATCGTCCAGATAGGACCCATCTTTGGTCCCAAAAAGTTTGTCCAAGCCTTAGTCAAAGACATCATCGAAGGACGCTGGAACAGCGACCTCCTCCTCCACCAGCCCTTCTACAGCTTGGAAGACTTCTTTCAGTACATCGCGGTGGCAACCTGGAAGGATTTCCACACTGAAGGCCTCCACGGATACAAAGTGAGCGTTGAAAACGGAATTGCGCCTCCAGATGACATAACCATCGCTAGGCCAACAGACACCAGGCGGTCACAGTTCCATGTCGCACCTCGACCTCCTCTTCTGGTCGACCTACAAGACGATGATCTTCGCAATCTTGCCATCTATCTCTTCTTTTGCGACCAGGCCAACGCGATCCAGCAGGAAGACTGGGCAAATGAAAAACTGTGGATGCTTGACCACACCCAAGAAGACGTCATCTCATGGGGCCCGTTTCAAGAGTGTACCTCGACAATGATCCAGATCGCCAAAGCAATCCACGAAGGACGATTTGATGACCCTCTCTTCGACGAATTCCCATTCGACAGCGATGCCACGCTCGCATACTATTTGCTGATCAGTGGTGATGGCTATCAATACCTGGCCTTCTTCCTGCGTCTCCTAGGACTGCTGCGCGACAACAAGTGGAATCACCACCTGGTACTTCGATTGCAAGAGCGCCCAAACCACTTCGTCTGCGGACCACTCCGCGGGAACAAAGAGCAAATCCACAACATGGCAAGCGACATCTTGAACCACGACTTTGTCAGCGAAAGCACAATCAGTCTCCTGTACACAGACATGGAGACCCTTCTTCGACGCATCATGACCGCAGACCCTAGAAATTCGGGATGGGCACCAGACTTTGGCCCAATTCTGCTCACCCCCAAGGTGGACTCTGAGGAGCCCTCTCAAGAGGCGAAGGACGACCAGCCTCCGCCACCTGCCAGTGGCCCAGAGAACAGCTACTCGAACAACCCTCCCTTACCAGAGAACCCCAGCCACCCCCCACCACCGGATGACATGGAAACTGACTCTTTTTCGGGCGACCCACCCCCCTCGCCACCCTGCGCTTCTCTCCAAGAAGATGCTATCACCAAGGAACCCGACCCAACTGCTCACGACACCAACACCTCCCACACCAAAGCTCATCCAAACCCAACCAGGCGGAACGACATGTCTTGGGAAACAGACAGTTCCACTTCGAGCGACACCACATCCCTCGACGACATGATTGGCCAGCTCTACTGGAAACAGTTACCTGACATTGCCAAGGGGAACCTCGACGTCACTCTCTGCGAACCCACACAGCGAGAAGGATGCTTTCACTTCGGAGCCCTCGAAGGAACTCCGACCGACCTCAAACACCTCGCCCAGACACTCCTCAACCATAAATGGGACGACCCACTCCTCCACTCGTTCGATATCTTCTGCAGGAAGTCATTCAACTTTTGGATGGCGGAAGCAATGCACTGCGATGTGGAAAGCACTATTCGTCGCTCCAGCGACGACGCAATCCTGGACGCAATCCACTGCGAACAAGATGAAGCAAACTTTGTCAAGTACCCACTCTACCTCTTCCACATGTCCCAGATCAGGGCCTTCATCCACGACGACTGGAGCTCCAATTCTCCACTGCGCCACATTATACTCTCCACCTCCACCATCTGCGTTAGCATATTCAAAGGCTCCAAGGGCGACGTCCTGCAGAAGTGCATGGCTATCTACATGAGCCAATTTGAACAAGACTGCCTCGAGGAATACCCCTTCAAGGATAGAACAAGCTTCGCTTGATTCGTACTTCTCAACGGGGACCGCCAAGCATTCCTCACTCACTGGTACCACCAATGGCTCCACATCGCCAAAGGAGATTTCACCCACGAGGGACTCGTACACTACCAAAACAATTACGATGGCACGTTCACGAGCGGGCCCTTCCGAGGCACACCCACCCAGCTGCAGTCCATGCTAACTGCAGTCTCCACTGATGACATGTACAATCCATCACTCAGCCACCTGCCATTCTCCTCACGACAAGCCCTAAACAACTTCATGTTCTGTCACACAATCGATGAGATTGAGGCGTGTGCAAAGCGCCACAGTCGTCTCATTGCAGTTGACCCAAAACAAGTTGCCACAACTGGCATGATCAAGTTAGGGCCAGCAGATGATGCCCCACGCGATAACACAAGAGCGAACACCATCGCAATCGCTTTGTCCAAACTGGTCATTGACAAGGGCATGTGGACTCAACTCAACGAACTGCCGATGCTATTCCAGGAAGTATGCAAGATACTCGACAAACACACCCTCGCAGCTTACGCCAGCAGATGGCCGTCCCTCTTTGGGCATGCCCCCCACACAGACGACATCCCCAAACAGGAATTGCCACTAATCCCCCAACTGGACAAGAACGAGCACAGAATCCAGCGAAACCATTGGAACGCACTTATGTGCCTCTTCACTGACGGCGAGGGCCCAATCGACTTGAACACCGTCCTCCCTCACGACTACCACATGTTCCAAATCGACTACGACTCACCATCGCTAGCAATTGAGCGCAGGAACTCCATCTCGAACTGGTCCGAGGGAGCACTCAAAGACACAGAGGATCGCTCTTCCATCACCAGCACCAGTCTTGGTACGCCTAAAGACGACGTGAGTTCAACAGAAGAACCCCAGGTCCACCACTCCCCCACATCAAGAGAGAACAACAAGGGAAGCGCCCCCCAGAAACACAACACGCACTCCAAAGCAAGAACAACGCGAGGACCAGGAGCCCGCCACGCCCTCCACACCAGAGGCCCACCAGCATGCCACGGCTTACACCAAAAAGTTCGAAAGAAGGGCACCGCTCGCAGCTATTTTGCGACAATGCAAGGAGAGTTCAACGCAGAGTTTGAAGCACGCCAACAAGGCATCCTCCGCAACACGATGGACGACGCCGAACTCACATCCATCTGGACAGACGCCAAGAACAAATTTCAACTCTTACCAAAAGGCACCAAGGTCTTCTTTCAGATCAAAGACGAATGGCACTACCTCGAAGGAACTATCGCCAATGGACACCATCGTTGGAATGACATGCCCCTCCACGACATCGAGCTCTCTCAATTCCACCAAAGCCACAGAAACGAATCACTCGTCCAAAATGTAGAACGCCTCCAGATAGCTGCAACCACAGACCCAGAATTCGAGACGCCCCTGTATCGCTTTCTGACACTCGAGGACATGCACCACCTAGACATCAACAGCGTGGTACTTTTCCCACACAACGGCAACGACAGCATCGGACACATCCGCCGGGTACACACTGGCCCACCACTCCTGTATGACATAGCTACCCAGCGCCTCAATGCATCCCACAGCGATCGCATAGTGTTCAATGTATCGCCAGTCGATCTCACCCTCATCTTTGGAACGATCGTCAGCGATGGTACAAGTGCCACCGGCATCTTTGTGGACCCCAGCAACCCAAGACAAGATAGCAAGCGTGTGAAACACTACCTTCGTCATGGAGACGCATTAGGAGCCATAGCCACGTCACTCGACAAGAACAGACCCGACTGCGCAACGCTCCTCTCCCGCACCGCATACCAGCGCGTCGTAGCTGCCCAACAACGCTTCCAACGCCAACGAACGAGGTATGCCAAACAACAGAGGAAGAAGAGTAAGCGTCGCCTGAAACAAACCAGAGGCCAGCCCAAGACTGCCATCGCCAATTACAATCATGCCAAGACAGTAGCCGCGGCCTACCAAGAGTACAAAGAGGACGAACCAAACACTCTGAGAGGCGGGAATGCAGAGGCAGACGACACATTCCCCATCGAACAACTGGAGCCAATCGATGAAATGGACTCAGGCGAGGAGGTCAGCGTCGACGCCAACCACATGGAGATTGAGCACACCAACCCCTCCACCCCAACTCGACCTTCACCAAATGAGGCAACATCACTCGACCCATCAGAAACTCACCTTCCAGCTAATGTACCTCGGACAGCCACCTTTGTCACAAACGCCCCATCACATGGACGAAAACGCCGATCTGATTCGATCTACTTCACTGAAGACGCGATCGACGCCCTAACAGCAGAGATCAGCAACGAGTTCAGTACAAACACATACCAGGCACTCCCAGAACCCTCGCCCTCCACCACACTCCCCCACATCAACGATCGATGTCACTGCTTCCAATGTTCAATCAAGCGCACCAACGCCAACGGCCCAAACACTGTGGGCTCACTCGCATCGAGTCCTTCCTCCACCCATACGCCTGACAACACAATGAGTTGCCAATCCCACTTACCAACGTGTGGGCACCATCACCCCAACGAGCAACAAGAGGCCAAGATACCACGCCGCTTCACTACCCCGCACAACCACGCAGACCAACACCACATAAGCACGCTTGCTACCACCACCGAGGGCGAACACCAAATGTCCCCCGCCATCTCAACCGATCCTTGTAAAAACGGAGCCCCATCAAATGACAGGCTCTCACCCAAGCCCTTCATTGATTGGGATTTGGAACAGGCATTAGTCGTCGCAGCCAACATCGACACACGCGACAAGCTAGGAGGCTGCTCATCGAACCTCGATATTCCAGACGACACCACTATCTCTTCTCTCCTCAGAGACCAAGCCCTCGCCTTCAGCATCACGTCAAGACAAGCAAAAGAACTCGCACAAGCGTCTCAAACAGTTGCTAAGGCAGCCGAAACCAGCCACGCAGCCTCGGCACCGGGACGAGTCACGCTGCACCAAGAACTTGCCGCCCAACGCATCATTCTCCTCTACCACGACTCGCCCCTCGAGAAGAATATAGCGAGCGACAGGATAGCTGTAATCAGCAACCTGCTTCGCGAGCAAGCCTCGAAAGAACCAAGCACTAAAGCACAGAACGGGAGACACTCAAGCAGCGACTCCTCTGATTCAGACACTAACACTGACAACCCACCTCCCTTAAACAGTCGCTCCGACAGCTCATCTAGCAGCTCTGAGGAGAGCTCAACAACGAACCCTCATTTCCAAATCTGGAATCGCTGGGCAGATGCGTCCTCGATGGGGGTCACTGAAGAACAGAACAGCGAGTATCAGTCCCAAAGCGAGCAAGCCTCGAAAGAACCAAGCACAAAAGCACAGAACGAGAGACACTCAAGCAGCGACTCCTCTGATTCAGACACTAACACTGACAACCCGCCTCCCCTAAACAGTCGCTCCGACAGCTCATCTAGCAGCTCTGAGGAGAGCTCAACGACGAACCCTCATTTCCAAATCTGGAATCGCTGGGCAGATGCGTCCTTGATGGGGGTCACTGAAGAACAGAACAGCGAGTATCAGTCCCAAAACACTTTCTGGCACATCAAACGCCCCCAAGTTGATGTCACAAAGTTGAAATGTGGCAACCACATAACCGTCAAAGGAAAAGGCGCAACGATCTTACGACGCTCGAAGGACCGCGACACAGGCGAACCTCGCTTCCAAATACACCTGGACGGGACGAAGAGGAAAGCAGCAAAGTGGATACCCTGGACAGCCATCCGTCACGCAATCCTACCATCAGAAAGCGACTCACCCTCTCCTCAACCCTCCAGCCAAAAGAGAGCCCCTGCACCCCAACGAAGCTTGCCAGACCCTGTCGCATCACAATTGGACCATCTTACATCACAGTTGACTCAACTGGACACGACCTTGGGTGCCCTGCACCTCGATGAAACTGCACCTCACACCTTCCCTTCAACACAAACGCACTACGACCTCGCGTGCATGCTCACCACGATCAACAGCCAACACACCGGAGGAGCATACGAGTCAGACCCAGACGACGACGAATGGGACGAATTTGTACCCATGGAAGGTGATATGGCATCATCGATCAGCCTCGCCCCCTCCTACGTCACAAGCAACACCTGTACTCCCACCACCAGTCTCTCAAGTCACAATCTGAAAAAGGCTCTCCCAGCACCGTTGCCCAACATCATAGATGAAGGCCCTCAGGAAATCAGAGGAGGCAACGCCGACAGTGACAGTGAAGACTCCATGGATTTCTCTGAGGAAGTAAGCCTTCACGCGGCTTCACTTCGAGGTGGCTCAGACTTGCACAACCGCGACTCTGCCCCCATTAGCACTCCTTCTGCAGAACAACATCACGAAGACAGCAGCAGCTCGTCAGAAGAAGACTCACACTTCTATCGTCAGTTTGCATATGGCAACGACTCTCCCAACACCACTGACAACGTTGAAACAGAACGACACACTACCAGCCAACATCCACAAGAGAGGACCACCACATCAGGCCAACACCCTCCTCAACCAGACAGTGACGAAGGATCGACCCTGTTTGGCAGCAACAGCAGCGACGACAGAGATGCCCAACAGCCAAACACGCAATCTAACACACCCACCAACATGCCAAACAACACCAACCAGCCCCAAATGAGCACCAACCAACCTCCTGTACATAACCACCAACCCAACTTACCAGCAGACCAACCCACACAAGAACATTCCACCGATGAAGGAGGAGCTTGGTCGCAAGTTCCTCCACGAAACCAACGTTTACCAACAGAACAAGAAGCTGTGAATCGTGACCTTGGCTGGAACACAACAGCACAGGCGAACCTCGCGCAATTCCAATACGACAGCAAAATTGCAGAAGAACGCGCTGGGGTTGGTCGATCATACATCACCATAACGTTCAGAACGAGAGACAAAGACCTCGCTGCAATCGCAGTGGACAGAGGTGATCAAGTACTCAACGACGAATCCGCTCTTGACTTCGCCCATGACATGGCAGAGGTAGTCCACCCAAGAAACAAACTGGACGTTCTGCATGTAAGCATCAACCAACCAGTCAGGGATTCGGATAACAACTGGCTCTTCACAGGACATGTCGTCTATGCCCTACGATCGACGAGAAATCAGAAACGAGTGGGAGTTTACCCAGCAGCCAACATGCAAAAAGCACAAGATAGCCTAGAGGCACTCACGCGTAATCGCCGAGCAATGAGAGAGCGAATGACACACCATCTCATCCCAGCCCTCACATGTCAACTATCACCGCTCAACAGCCCCGATTCAGTGCCACGAGGCATAATCGCTGGAATTGAACCTGCAACATTGGGCGGTGCCACTAACAACTCACCCATCGCTACTGTGCCCATGAACTCTATTGCAACGTGCGACGACTAGTGGCACAAGAAGCAAAAGAAGAAAGCTTCTCTTTGGTAAAGCAAATCCAACAATCCAACGTGATTGGACTGAGCCCATATCGATTTCGAAACAAGCGCAACGAAATGATCACCGCCATGCAACTCGTCACTCACCGCTCTTCGATAGGATTAGCCATCGCAAAACACTTTGGAGAAGTATCATCAAACAGGGAAACTGACCTTCTCGTCTTTGGAGGAGTCAGATGGCTGTACAGACCCTTCCCACGCTTCAATAACCAACGAGCCAAGGATAAGTTCTTCTCGGAGATAGCAGCAGACCTCGCACAACTCAAGAAAGATTACGTCTATTACAAGATCGGAGGCCTTGGCCCTGCTTTGTCTGAAAAATGGCTGCGAGACAGAGTGTTAGCTGCAATGCACGACACAGTTGGCATCGTACCTGATTTCCGCCCAGGACGCGATGACCCCAATTACATCATCGTAATGGCCAACACAGTCGCAACGGCGCAAATGGACAAAGACACAGTCGAACGCCTCATCAGGAGATTGTGCCCAGAAATACAAGACGACGACACGAGAGACGACAGCACAATAGCTTCCAGTGTTGCACCCCTCCCACCACGCCCAGAATGGACCCGCCCCACAAGTGCTGATGTTCTGATGGGAACTGGATCCAACTTCGACCAACCAGCTCAATCAATATTGGCCAGCCAACGAAACCGCCCAGGCAACCTATCACGAAAATATACGGGCAAATCTGCTCAGCAATGGATAGCATCCTTCAATGGGAAAGGAGGACGCCGTGCAGTCGATGTTCTTCCCTGGGCAGGCCCTTACTGCGCCAAGTGGCTCGTCGACAAAGTTTCAGGCTCCCTGTTCAAAGGATACCCATCACAAGAAGAGGCCTTGGCTGCTATCCGTCTCCACTACCCGATGATATCAACTCTGGAAGACATCAAAATCTTCCATCGATTCATCCCTCTGTGGGAGACGAACCTAACCAACCCATGCCCCACCATCGTGCCAGGCTGCGACCCCAGAAAGGAGTATCAGTACAATTTCGAAGACACACGTGAGAACAGAGCCTACAGAATGCGCGTTCAAAAGACAGAATGGTTCGACATCATGCCTCAATGCCACCCCCTCACTGAGGACGAATTGAGATACGTCGCGCGTGGCCCTAGTGACGACGAAGCACAAGTTAACCAACACAACCAAGTTGTTCCCGCCAACACAAGCACCCTCAGACACCAACAACTGTCACTCACCCACCCACCTTCCCATCTTGAGTTTGTACCACGTCGGGACAACCATTCGCACCCACCCATCCAAAACACTATGCTTGCCTCGTCAACTCGTAACCACCAACATGGGCCACGTGCGTCGTCCAAGACACCCAACGAAGAAGTTAGCACCACTTCGTCCTTCGTATCAATGGACAGGAAACGTCTAAAAGCCAACCGAGGGAATGAGGCAGAGCCCAAGATATGCATTGTCTTTCGAACACCATACGAATTCAACACAAGGAACATAATCACTCACCTCCAGGACAACCTTGAGCTGTTTGACCCAACGTGGATCGGTGAACTCGATCTCTTTGCACACTCGGCTGACTACTCCATCGCCAGAATCCGATTCCATGACAGTCAAACGGCGAGCATCGTCCAACAAAACATGGCTGACTTGGATAGAGACTCCAACCCCTCACCACCATTCAAAGCCCGCTTGAGACGCCAAACCGCCAAACCACAGCCGTTCACAGAGGACGACCTAGAAGCCCCTGGCAACTTGAAGACCACGTGGTGCCCAATCCAGAGATGCATATATCATCGATCGTTCACGAACGACCCAAGCCCCCGCTTCTTACCAACTGACGACGACAAGAGTCATCACCTCTCCAAGTACCACCTCGAACTGGCAATGCGCCTTGACCAGCAACAACAAGAGACACATTCCATCTTCCCCTGCACAGTCTGCCGCCTCCACGTATTCGCCTCCCTCGAAGCACGTCTGAAGCACGCCACGTTCTGCACTGGAAAAGCGCGCCCATCCAGCCCAGGCAGCTGGAGCCCCAACTCCTCCCGCGCGGAGGACGACATGGACATCGACGCTACCAACGAATCAGAGGATGATAGCGTCCACCACTACCATGAATTGCAGGACTTTGACTTCTTCGACCATTCCAGATCCATGTGCCCAATTGCTCACCGCAATGACCTCGAATCTTTGATACGAGACAACGCCTCCCACGGCGACATCCTCGAGCAAGTTCTTGCTTGGAAAACCGCGGAAGAAGGGCAAAATGAGTAATCCCATTAGGTGCCCAATCGAGACTTGCCCTCGAAGAAGAAAAGGCAAAGGCCAATTCCTTAATATCGATTCCCTCCGCCGTCATCTGGAGGCACAGCACAAAAACAACATAAAGAACATAAGTAACGAGAAGAAAAAGCTCCACGTATGCCGACAATGCAACAGTCGGATATACCTCACGGAGCGACACCTGGCACGACACCAGGTCGAGAAGCACGACAAGAACAAAGACCTTCCAAACAGCGAAATGCTAGCCAACGTCCTCCTCCCCTTCAAGGACGGAAAGTACGACAATCGTTGGAAATCAGCACTGACATGGATGGCCGCAAACCTCAACCCAAACCCCACGAGCTTCAGGGCAACATTATGGCCAAAAATCAACCACAGACTCAGGCTCAGGCTTGCACACACCCTATGCGACCTGCTTCGAACCCTCCCAGCCTCGTACAATCGCACAGACCGCGATCGACAAGGCATCGAATGGACACCCACCGTGGCCCACCCCATGGTGGTGGATCATATTCCACCTCGAACAACTCCTGCTAGCCCCAATACCCAAACACCTGCGAAAAGAAGAACAGACCATCTCTAGGTCAGTAGACGAGCGATTACAACGCTTTCGATGTGGTCACATCAAGGAACTACACCAGGAAGCTCAGCGTATATCGAGCATTACTGCAAAAGAACGAGCACTGCAAAGCAAGCGTCAGAACAATGTTGAACATGTCATGAATGCAGCAAACAACGACAATTGGAAATCGGCATACAGCAGGCTTTGCACCGATACACCCATTGCAACAATCAATGACAACAACATAATGCATATCGAAAAACTCTTCCCTGACAGTGTACCAGATACACACCCAGACGAGCAGACGAGACGCACAACACGACAGTCACAGCGAGTGGCTCCCAACCCCATCGAAGTACGAAACATACATAACTCCATCCTCCACCAACGACAAGGAAAGGCCCCGGGCATCTTCAACGATTCCCTCGACCTATTCATCTATACAGCCAAACAAGCAGAGAAAGGAAAGCTTGGGAACAACACACCCCAGATATTCGACCCGCCCTTCCAGAAACTTGCTAATGGTGACCTCGACGCGGCCTTGAAACCCTTCCTCAGGACGACGTTCCTGACGGCACTAAGGAAAGACGACAAGGACGAAACGAAACTGCGACCGATTGGAGTACCTACAGCCATGCGTCGTATCCTGACGGCATACATCGCCGGCTCATGCTCAGAACAGTTCTGCACTTACCTGTTACCCTATAATTGGGCAGGACGAGTGCGAGGAGGAATGCACTTTGTATGCTGTTGCTTGCAGGAAGAGTTTGACAAGTATATTGAAACACCTGAAATGGAGAACAAGTGCCCATCACACTGCTTCGTCAGCATTGACATTACAAACATGTTCAATGCAATCTCAAGACAAAGACTACGCCACATTGTACGCACCAAATTCCCCCACATCCACGCATTCATCGAACTTTTGTACGATGATGTCTTTGACATGTATCTCAGAGACGAAAATGGACACTGGCGCACTATCCCAGTACGTGAAGGGTTCACACAAGGGTGTCCACTCTCACCAATTCTAGCAGCTCTCGTGCTGCATGACATTCTCCACACAGTCGATTGTGCCCTTCGAAAAAGAGCCAAACAGAGACTGGAGTCAGGCAACCGCAGTGACGATGGATTCGGAGGCATCACGAACATCCTCGCATATGTTGACGACACCACCTTCGTCGTCCCTCTCGAAGACACTCTTTTCGCCTTACACTTACAGCTGTTCCAGAAAGAGGCACAGCCTATCAACGCTATCCTCAACGTCGAAAAGACGAGGATCCTCACATCTTCCGTGGGACAATCAATCCTGGAACGCGCACGGCACGACCCTCGCTTTGGACCAGCTATAGCTGATGACGTAGCCGTCGCACTGAGCACATTCTCGCTCACACGCCACTTCACCAGCGATGGCTCCACAATAATACATACCCCCATCGAAGTCACAGACGGCCTGCGCATCCTTGGAACACCAATAGGCTCAAGAGACTTCTGCTCTGCGTTTGTCAGTAAAACACGCGACAGGATAGTTAGAGACAGCACGAAAATCCTGACGCAAATCACAGACAAACAAGTGGCCTTCCGCCTCTTCAGTCAGTGCGCCATAATGAAAATTCCTCACCTCCTCCCTTCGATCGCCACGTTCGAGACGAACGAAGCTTCCAATGACCAACCTTGGCACATGTGGCACTCCACTACCACAGCTGCTATCGACCGAATCGAGCGCAACTTCATGGCTGCAATTCTGAATCGCCAAGACATTTGCCAACACAGCCTGGACATCGCACAGGTCTCTCTTGCAAATGGAGGCCTTGGTCTGCTCCGACCGTCGGCAAGAGTAATAGCCGACTTCCTGCTGCGAATGACGCGAGCAATCAGATACTGCTCAGAAGGGGTCACACTCCAACGAGAATCCCCCACAATCAAACTGCCACGCTCAATCACTCACCTTTTCTCGTCGTGGGAATCCTCTCCCACAATCCAGGCACAAATCTTCCGCTTATACGCGCCAGAGGTCGCTGCATCGATAGCACCACAATCGATTGAACCCAGGGATTATCTCCACCACCTCATTTACAACACCTCCCCGGCAACCTTCACGGCCCTCACGACTAGTGTCGCCAGTGAAGCAGTGGTCGAACAACTACTTCAGCACCCTGATCCTCGAGTACGTCTAGCAACCCCAGGAATCTTACAGCCACACACAGGACACCCTCTGGTGAAAATGCCCCGTTACAACTCGACTTTCCACCTTGACAACGAAGTATTCGTTATAGCAATGCGCCGCAAATTGCGCCTCCCCCTATTTGACACATCAACCAAAGTGATTTGCAAGTGTGGCAAAACTGTGGATAAAGAAGGAGACCACTTCTTCTCCTGTGTCAAGAACAGCAAGAAAAGAATGCATGATAAGATCAGAGACGCATGGACAATCATATTCAAGAGACTCATGCTCGAGATTGGACTCGTGGCATCCCCAGCGGACGTTGATACAGAACTCGAAAATGTTATATCCTTCGCCCCATTCCTCCGCCCATACGACATATGGTGGATGCCAGAATCGTCAGGTTGGAAACGAGGAAACATTCACTCCCCCTGCCCAATCATGGGCATCGATATCACAATTGCAGCCCCGAGAGCCTGTTCTTCCCGTCAAACTGCCAGTGCCCAAAATAATATATGCTCCCACTCAAGGCACTTACAGTTGACTGAGAAGAACAAGCTCTTGCGGGCCAAACGATACGACCAAAATTCAGACCACTCCATACCCGGAGAAGACGTCATCGCCGAGCTCCTCGACCTTAACCACCTGCTCATCCCAGGAGCAATCGACCCATTCGGAGATATAGGCCCCGCTCTACGAAGACTTTTATATGGAGTTGAGCCCATGCAACCAGGCCCCACATTCAATCACAAGAAGCCGATGGCCAGAGCCATGTTCCAAAAGGCATACTCCCCTGCTGCACCCTCAGGCATACTCCAATTGGCAAACGAAATATGGACCCGCCGAAAAGAGGACGAAGCAGCCAGGCCATGGTACGGGGAAAATTACCTCGAGCCCTGCCCTTGCATGTGGGCAACACAACAGCTGGGACTGGGCATTGTGCGCCCCATGGCCAATCACATCAGGTACTCGAAGTTCCGCAGCGAAAACAATCACAATACCAACACCTTTGTTGAGCGAAGTTGGAGGGACAGAAGGAGGCGGGTTACTAACACCCAGACCCTGACGTCACTTACAACGGACGCCGGCGCCCCACGCGGCGAAGAGGAGGATACGAAAAGTTTAGTTTAGCCAATAATTCGTACTAGCCACTCACTCACTCACTCACTCAATTGACCTTTTCGCAGCAGGCCTTCGTACTACGTAAGATAGCTAACTTTCCCCCA
>JALLAP010000041.1:0-26464 GCA_036939355.1 Thalassiosira profunda | reverse complement strand
GAGGTGACAGACAGACCGCGGGTACCGGTGCCCGCGGGTACAGGAGGGAATTTCCGAATTTTGACGTCGAGGTCGAGTCGGCGCGCGAGAGTGAGTGCGAGACGGTGAGAAGCGACGGAGTGAAGGAGTCACGGACGGATCTTTGCAGCCATGCTGCTGACGCTGAGCGCTGAGCCTCTCAGCCATCATCTGCCATCACACCATCATCAGCATCAGCCATCAGCGGTGCTCTCGCTTCACTTCGAGAGGCGCAGGCTCCGCTCCACGATGCGAGGCGGCCTCCTCCTCTGCACCTCCGCGGCGGCGCTCGACCAGGGTCGGGCGTTTGCGGGGCCAGCGGCGGCCGCGTTCGTCGCAAATCCGCGATGTGGCACAAGCACAAGACGTGCACATGACTTGTGCTCGTCCCCATCACTTCTATTGCAGATGCAACGCAAGTTGAGCACCCCAACGTCACTGCGGCTGTTCGAAGAGTACATGTCCGAAGATTTCATGCCGAAGGGTCCAAAGGAAGACGAAGATGACGGTGACGAAATGATGAGTTATGGACTGGGCGGAGTCGATCTGTCGACGAGGTGGGAGGAGCTTGTCGCCGGGGGGCACGTCGCGGCATCTACACAATTGACAAACGACGACGACAGCGAAGGATTGCTTGTGCGCTACGGAGTGAGGCTCGAGGAGGAAGGCTCGCGTCTGCTGGAGTTTGCAGAAATAGCGCCGGGCCAAGAAGACAGCGCCGCTGCGCTGCGAGACCATGCTCTGTCCATCAACGCCACGTTGGCGGAATTGCAATCCAAGGATGCTGGGATGGCCATGGAGTGCGTGTACGACGGCCCCTATGCGATCCAGCTGCAGCTGGTACGGACGCTGCGGCCGCCGCGGTCAAAGGAGATGCTGGGCAGCAACGGCGACGCCGAAGAAAGATCTTCTTGTCGACCTCCACCGTACGACGCCACAAAAGATTCGTTTCTCGTGGGACCGCTGCGATTGTTTGGAGAGGCGGGAGAGTTTCACGGAGAGGGAGAGCCGCGGGAGAGGGCGGCACGCGTATCGGTGCCGAGGGATGGCAGCAAAAATTGGGACGTCTTTCACAATATCTCGCCCGTCGATCCGCGAGGGCACTTCCTCCTCCTCCCCAACGTCGCCGACGAGTGCCAGTGGAGGGACCAATCCCTCACCCCGGACGATTGTCACGATCTCACCCGCCTCGCGTCCACCGTCGCCCCAAAGGGATCGATGGCGATATCTTTCAACAGCGTGAGCGCCGGGGCGTCCCAAAATCACGTCCACGCCCACGCGTGGCCCAACCCGCCGCCCCCGCTGCGGCACCGGAGGGATCCGACGGCGGAGTATGACAGCGTGTATGCGGCGACGAAGGCGACGGCGCTGGCGTCGATCAATCTCCCAAAGGGCGCGACGGTGTCGCTGCTCAAATATGCGTGCACGTGCGTCAAACTCTCGGCCAGCGTGCCGGAGGAGGATGCAGGCCCCGCACTGGAGGAACTGGAAGGGGCAATTTCCAAAGTCGTCGACGTGGCGGCGCGGAAGATGCGAGTTCCACACAATGTGGTGTGGATGAACGGCGTTGGTCCGAGTGGCCGCCACATTGTCGATGCCTACGTCTTCTTTCGCAAAGCCGAAACTGTCGACGTGCAACCGAAAAACACTCAGGTCGAGAGAGGAACGGCGTTCCGGATGGGCGCGAGCGAGATGATGGGAGTGTTCCACGCGAGCTCGAGGGAGGAGCTCTTTGCGGTGAAGAAGCACCGGGGGTTGTCCTGTTACGGCTGCGTGAACGTGCTGTCCGACATTTCCTACGAGCCGCGGCAGCATGTTTGGGCGGAGGTTTCGAGTGCTTTGGGGAAGAAGAAGAATCGACGATTGGCGGCGCTCCAGCGCGCGGAGCTGCACAAAAAGGAGAAGAAGAGTGGAGATGGAGGCAACGAGACCGGCAGTGGCTACCAGTACTTGCGCACAGGAGTTCCGTATGAATAGGATGAGGATCTGAGCTGTCATCTCATTTTGCGTCTCCTCCACTCTCCAGCCGGTTACCTACGTACGTACACGCTAGGTAGTAGGAACCGGATTGGCCGCCTCTTTTGCCTCTTTCAAGCCTCTTTTGCGCCTCCGTCCCGACCTCCGCCATACAGGGCCGAGTGTTGCAATGGGAGAGCCGACGCCACCGCCCCAAACGCCCGCGGAGGCGGCGGCCTTCCTCCGCTCCGAGATGCAGGCCACGTGGCAGTGGCGCGTGGACACGGATCCCGAGCTTGCCGCGTCCCTCGGCCTCCTCTCCTCGAGACGCTCCACCCACGCCCTAGATCCGCGGTCCGTGGAATCGTTCCGCGATCGGCTCGCGTGGGTCAAGGGTGCCTTGGAGAGGGTGGAGGCGGCCATCCCGGATGGGGATGCCGAGAGGCTGATGGAGAGCGAGGAGGATCGGCTGAGCCGCACTCTCTATGTGCAACAGCTCCGGGACTACGTGACATGCACCGAAAAGCACAAAGGATACCTGAATTGCGTCAACCGCCTCGAGGGGCCGCAGACGGACCTTCCAATGTATGCCAGAAACATTCCCCTGAAAACGGCCGAGCAGAGGGACTTCTACCTGCAATTTCTGAGGGCCCTTCCCACCCAGCTGGAGGAGGTGACGGCTCTGCTGAAACTTGGGCTGATGGAGGGGAGAACGCCTCCGCGCGTCAGCCTGGGTGGGGTTGTGCCTCAGATCCGGAAAATGGTCGGGGGAGGCTGCAGTGCCTTCTTGGATCCACTAGAAAAGGCTGGCGCTGGCCACGAAGAGTGGGAGAGTGAATGCACGAAGATTGTGGCAGCTGAAGTCACCGTAGCTTTCGCATCTTTTGCCGACTTCCTCGAATCGGAGTACATTCCCCATTTGAGGGAGGCGATCAGCGCAACCAAGGGCTACCCCGATGGAGAGGCCTACTACAAAGACTGCTTGGAGTTTCACACGACAACTAAGATGACTGCCGAGGAAATTCACCAGCTGGGCTTGGACGAGGTGAAGAGAATCAAGCTGGAAATGAAGGCCATTGCTGCCGAGGACGGCTATGAGGGAAGGATAGGGGAGTACATGGAACATCTGCGCACCTCGTCGGAGTTCACGCCCGCGTCTGGGTCCACGCTCTGTGCGCATTATCGGGATATCTGCGGCAGGATCGCACCGGCCCTCCTCAACCTATTTCACGTCAAGACGCTCCCTCGCACACCATTTTCGATTGTGGAGACCCCGGAGGCCAGTGCATCTATGGCTCCGGCAGCGTATTATTTGGCAGGCGGAGGCGGAAGGCCAGGAACGTTCTACGTGAACACATCAGAGCTATCCACGCGCCGGACGTACGAGTGCGAAAGTCTGGCGTTGCACGAGGCTATTCCTGGGCATCACACACAGGCGGCAATTCAGGGAGAGAACGAAGAACTGCCCGACTTTCGCCGGCACTGCGAAGATCGGAGGTACTTTGAAGCGCCCTCGCGGTTTCCCTTTTACACGGGCTATGTCGAGGGCTGGGGCTTACATTGCGAGACGCTTGGTGAGGAGCACGGTCTGTACAACACAGCCTCGGATAGAATGGGGCAGCTCTCTATGGAGGCGTTGAGGAGCTGTCGCCTCGTGGTGGACACGGGGATGCATGCATTTGGCTGGACAGCTGAGAGGGCGTTGCAATACATGCTCGACAATACAGCGATGGGTGAGCACGACGCCAGGACAGAGGTGACGCGTTACATCACGTGGCCAGGCCAGGCGACTGCTTACAAAGTGGGCGAGCGAGTGTTCCATCGCCTGAGGAAAAAGGCGGAGACAGAGTTGGGCGAATCGTTCGACCCGAGAGATTTTTACGATGTTGTGCTGCAATGCGGGCCGGTGCCATTGAGCGTGCTGGAGGAATTGGTCGACGAGTACATCTCATCAACCGATGACAGCGCCAAGAGGCAGACGTCGAGTGAGTTTGTTGAGAGCATGACGTTCGCAAACTGGTGCAAATGCTGCATCGTTCCCGGCGCATGCCAAGTTTAGTGAAGAGCAAAAGACTGCTTGACCTAAGAGCGTATCTATTCTATATCAACTAAACCTAGCAATGAACCGCATTAAAGCTCGTCGTTGTGTCTCGGCCAGCCACGCCGGCAGCAGTCGACGTCCAAATCCCTGTCTCTCCGGCTAACTTTGATCGGATTTTTCTTGCTCACGTCGATCTCCACCTTGATCGGCGGCGCGANCCCTGTCTCTCCGGCTAACTTTGATCGGATTTTTCTTGCTCACGTCGATCTCCACCTTGATCGGCGGCGCGATGCTTTCGCCATCTAGCGAGATTCGCATGTAGTTGTCCACACCAAAATCGCCTTCCACCTCGTAGTACTCGTGCCAGTCGCCATGAAAGTGTATTGTCGGCTTGCCCAGGTCCTCCACGATGGCAGCAAAGCCATCGCCGCCCTTGAAGAAGTCGTCGTGGTTGTCGCCCGGGTCCGCGTGGCCCAGAAGGACCACCACCTGAAAATCCTCGTTGTCCAACCCCTCCATTATTTCGTGAATGTGTTCCAAGTGCTCCGCGTGCCGCTTCTTCTTCTCCGTCTTGCTGTACGGGCTCCCGCCCACAATGTTCAGCCCAAAATACAGCACGCCCTTGTGCAGGAACGAAAAGCTCTCGTCCAATTTCCCCCATCGTGTCACGTCGAAATCGTGGTCCCATTCCTCGTCGAGCTTGTGGAAGTATTCGAGCCACATTTCCTCGCCGTGCTCGTGATCGTCGCAATCATTGATATCATTGTCCCCCGGCAGAACAAACGCCGGGACTGGACTCCGCTTCATGATCTTGCTCGCGGACCGGTACGCATATTCCTCGCAGTCGTCCACCTTCGCGTATTGCAAATCTCCGAGGTGCACGAGGAACTCTGCGTCAGAGGACAGGTCGTCGATATAATCGGGCATGAGATTTTCGCGCTCGTTATCGTCGTAAGGACAGTCGGCCATGAGGTAGAATTTGGTGTAAGTGTCCTTTGTCGGGGAGGCGGTCGGTTGGGCGGTGGGTGGAGGCGTAGGTTCGCCGGTGGGATTGGACGTTGGTCGACGTCGCGGGGGGATGGCGTCGCTGACTGCATTGGTTGCAGCAGCGGCAGAGGCAGATGGAACAGGAGCCGATGGATCAGGAGCCTGGTTGTTGCTCCCCGATTCTCCTTGTGAAGCTTCGTTGTCATCCCTCGATGCCCAGGTCCCATCTTCGTCGCTGGACTCGTCAGGCACCTCGCCAAAATCTTCATCTCCCCATGCACCATCCGCCGAGCCCTCCAACACCAGCACCTTTACGTCGCCGCTGTTCCCCAAATCGGTATACTGCATCTGGCTATTGCTCGATGCATCCTCATCCTTCCCCATGGTCAGATACNCTGTTCCCCAAATCGGTATACTGCATCTGGCTATTGCTCGATGCATCCTCATCCTTCCCCATGGTCAGATACACCCCCACCCCTGCCAGCGCCAATGCCGCCACGACACCCATCGCAATGGCAATAACTACCACAGGCCGGACTCGCCTCTTCTTCCCGTCCTTTACATACAAGCCACCAAACCTCCCTCCAGCGGGTTTTCTGCCCGGAGAGTCCAGAGAGGAGGTGTCCACACTCTCGGCCACCGTCGACAAATCGTCGTCCTTGAGCATCTTGTCCACAGAGGCCAGGTGGGACCGATTCTGGCGGAAGGAAAGGGCGCGCCGCAGCCCGATTGGGCTGGACAGTTGGCTAGAATCGTTTTGCCCTTCGTTGCCGTACAAAGGGGATACTTTTCCCCGTGTACCAAAGCTCTCGTCGTGGCCCTCCGCATCGTACGATTTCGTTCGTTCCAACGCACTGGCCGACGTCAACTTCTTCTTGCCCGGGGTGGACAGAAAGCGGCGCAGCTTGTAGCTGCCCTTTCTGTTCACCCTCTTTGATCGCTTGGCATCGTCCCTGAACAATGAAGACGCGGTGTGAACCTCGTCAATATCATTATTGTCCGCGCCAATGTCCACATCGTCGTATTCCTCGTCGAGCACCAACTCCGCCCCCTCCTCTTCCGCGCCCCCAGTGGAGGACACGTGAGACGATACACGAGAAGACACTCGCGATGACATCCGATTGGCTGGCGGGGCCCTGCCATGATGCACCAGCCCCTCCGCCTCCGGCCCGTTCCACTCGCTGCTCTCATCTCGGGAGAACACCCGGCGCATCGCGTAGGATAAATTGCCCGGCCCTCCCGCGGCCGAGGAGGCGTGCGGCGTGGACTTGGCCCTCGAGAGGGGCAGCGAGCCCTCCAAGTCGGCTGCAGCGGCATGGCTACTGCCGGATCGCGACCGCGACGCCCCCAAGATGTCGGCCGACAAGACCGCCTCGGCCGAGCCGTCGGCGTTGCTCTGCACCCGCGAGCTCACTCGCTGCAATGCCTCGGCACCGCCGCCCCACTCGTCTTCGTTGTCGCGGACCAAGCCCTCTCCCATGCCGTCGTCCCATTCCTGCGGATCGTCGTCGGCGTATCCGGCCGAGAAGACCCTCCGGAGGGCGTGGGCCGCCGTCTTGGCGGGCGCGGGGGCCATGGCGGCGGGTGTGGGCCGAGGGCGCGCCTCGGCTTGGTTGTTTGAGCGTTCGTGTTTGAAGCTCGGCTTTGCTCAGAAAACCACTTTGAGCCCTAATAATTCCTACGTAGACTTCCTACGTAGAAAAAAGTTGGACTTGGCGGGAAATCCGAGTCCCGTTCTGTTAGTCGCGGCAGTCGCTGGCTGCGCCCCCCTCGCGCCGCCGCACCACGCACCACAGCACGTGGCATCAAAGAAGCCGAGCCGACGGCAGCGGAAGCGAAGGAGCCGGCGGTGGCACCAGCAGCGCATTGCTTGGAGGGGTAGCGAGGCCGAGCTGCAGCGGCGGCGGCGTATGGAGAGGCAGTGCGTCGAAGGGGCGTCTACCTACGCGGTTGCCGAGATGCGATTTGCGTCGACGGCCCTCGCTCCCGAACCGACTGCCAACGCTCCATCGTCGTCGGCCGAGCGCCAGTTGCCCTCGGCCGCGTCGCGCCGCCGCGAGCTCTCCTCGATGTGCAAAATGCTGAGTACACGTGAACGCATCACGGATGCTGCATGTGGGAGTGATGCCAGGAAGCGACGAATCGGGAGGAAGCGGACGCGTGATGCAAAGCGATCGTCAATGAGGAGGTTTTCGAGGCTTCATCTAACGGCACTGCTGCTGCTTGCGGCGAGCATCCTCAGCACTGCTGCCTCTGCCGCACCGAACAGAAGAGTGGAGGAAACGCCCATATCCAACGACGAGGAGGGGTTCGGGCTGTATGGCTCTGCGCTGTGGCCCGCGCCTACCCCCGCGCCTACGGAGAAATCCAGAAAGGTGTACTCGGCCGCCTATGACGTTCCGTTGCGTTTGATCTCTGCAATTGGTTTGGTGGGAATTCTGTCTGTGGTTCTGATTTGGTGAATATGTTTTGCATTCTATTGGGGCAGGTGATTGACACAAGGTTGGAGCGATACTTCAACACAATGGGCGCCTCAGACACCCCCCTTGTTGAAGGGAGATTCAAAGTCAATGAGATGGGAACAGCCATGCTGCTAATACAGTTCGATAGAGAATCAGCAACCCATTCCATTCGTTTGTCATCATTATCCCACACATTTCTTGTACTGGTTTCTACCATGCTGTCTCCTCTCCTCCATCTCCGTCCACACATGTTGCTTTGTACTGCGCCTTCTACCCGCCATCTCCTCTCCTCAAACGTCTTCGAGCTGATTCTGTTCAATTTCAAGTCTTCCCTTGTCGTGTTTGTTGTAGCCAAAGTTCTTATCATCGAGTTCGAAATCTGTACAAACGCGCTTCGGCGGTCCATCGACTGGATCAATCACAACTGCAAACAAAGAGGGAGAGTGAGGAGTGCAGTCCAGACCTGCACTGTCTATCCCGGAGAATGGTCCATACTCACTGTTGTAATCTTGCGTGTAAAAGGGTTCACCATCCCCGTCGATCTTTGCCGCTGCCACAAACAGACCTCCGACCTCGCAGTAGCCCGCGAAACCACCGAACTCCTCTACAACCTCTTTGGGGACGAGAAGGTCACATCTTGTGTACTTCCCCGTCACGACGGCCTGCACAGTTCCATCTTCGCCCTCGATGAAGTTGAGGCAGTCGATGGAGGCGCTCCACATTCGCACGTTGCTCAAATCACCCTCAATCTTATTCTTGGAATTACCATCCACGACGGTATCGTCCAGCGCCCAGACGCGCGAGAATCGGCCCCTCGCGGTCCCATCGGCGTACTTGCGGGCGGTGAGCGTTTGGCTCGCGCCGCAGTTCTTGGCCTTTCCCTCGTACCCGGCGCAGGCGCCAGCGTCGGAGCCAACGACCTTGACGCGGCCGACGATGGGATTCTTGCCTCCTTCCTTGGCAATGGCGCCAGGCGAAGGGGCCAGGCAGGCCAGGGCGGCAGCTACGACGGCGAGCTTCATGGCAGGCTTCCCCGCCTTTTCACTGCGCGCGGGCGGAATCAGAAATCAGAGTGAGGCTTTTTTCTTTTTTCACCTCGCACCTCGCAGGAAACTGCAACTGCCCCCAGGCAGTTCAGCAGCCGCCGCCCTGTGGCACTTTACCCTCGCTGACCAATATCATGGACCCCAAGCAGAGCAGCGACGATAGGCCGGCCAGCGGCGGTGACGCTGGCACTGGAATCGACAGCGATCCGCCCGAGAGGGGCAGCGGCGGCGGAGCACAAGATGCGCAGTCCTCGTCTCCCCCCGCTGCTGCAAATGATGGCCCGGAGCACATCGACGAGGATGCGGCGCCAGTTCCCGCTGCTGCGGCGGCGGCCCTCTTTGAGACTACCAAGGGCGCCGTGGGAGGGGAGCGGAGGCCGGTCGGCGTGGAGACGATCGACGAGGACGGGTGGCCCCTCCCTCCCGAGTTGATGGCTGCTCAATTGGCAGACGGTGCACCCAAAACGGCGCACGACGGGCCGGAACAAATCCCGGACGACGGATCAGGGGACGAACCCTTCGTGGTCGTGCCGCCCGCCGCCCGCCAGGCGGAGACCTCCGACCACGACCACGCTACCAGAGTTGCAGCTGCACCTGTCGTCGTGCAGCCGGAAGCAGTAGAAGGTCCGGGGGAACGGGACAGCGACCTCCAAATCACCACAGTGTCCGACCCCAGGTTCCTCAATTTCGTTCCAGGGGCGCGGAGGGAGCGCCAGAGCGAGGGGGAGGGCGGAGACGAGGAGGAACCAGCTTATGCCCAGGTCTCCGTCGCGAACGCCGCCCCTCCCCGTGGGGGGAGTGTTTCCGTGCACGACGTCGCGGAGGCATATGCGGTGGACGACGAGGTCATCATTGCCACCCACGCGGAGCCCCACGTTCCGTGGTGGAAGCAGAGAAAGGCTAGATTGATCCTTGCAATCTTTGTCGTTGCTTTGGCCGCAATGGCCGTCGCTCTGGGGTTGGCTTTGGGCCGATCAAATGAGGTTCAACCCCAAGTTGCGCAATCGGTAGGATCTTCATCCTTCCCTTCAACTAGTTATGCCCCATCCTCATCGCTGGCCCCATCGTCGATGCCAACTGATTGTGCCTACACTATTACTTCCGAGTTGAGTATGCAGAAGGTTGACTTGTCGAGCCCCAATGTAGACTACGTGAAGACTGCCATGGACGGGCCGGAATTGGTCGTGGCATACGGAGTATCGAGAGGGGCGACCTGGGCACTTTATCTTGAGTTCTTCAAGCTTCAGAATGGCGCTTGGGAACGAGTCCAGACTCCGGTTGCACTCGTTGAGGAAGAATGGCGCACGGGCTACGACATTGCACTTCGTGGTCGAACTGCCGCCATTAGCTTGCGTTATGGGGACCATGCGCTACGTGTTTTGAAGCAAAGCCCTGCTGGGACTTGGGAAGAAGTGGCGTCTCCCGAGCCATCGCAACGCTTCGGGTGCGGGTACGGCGAGTTGACGGGCATTGATGGCGATTTGCTGGTAGTGGCAGACTACTACCCTTGCTACAACGGCCGCGCGTTGCTGTTTGGTGTCAAAGCCCTTCCTCCACCTGTGTACGAAAATGCGGTGTACATTTTCAAGGAGGCTGGAGACGAGTGGTTGGAAATTGCATTGCTGCCAGGTGGCGAAGGACGTCTCTACAGCGATGTCGCCGTCGTGGGCAGCAGAATTGCAATCGCAGTTTGTTCGTCTTCCCGTGATTACGGATGCGAATCTCAACATTGGGTTGAAGTGTACCATTATGACCCAATGGACGACAGCGTCTCCCAAATGCAAAAGTTGGAGCCTAAACACAACGTCCGATCCATCACCATTGTCGACAACAATCTCCTCCTTCTGTCGGGGCCAGACGATCGGTGGGACGGCACCCTTGGTCAATATGTCCCGAGTGAAAGATTCCTACTCCTCTATCAAAGCGAAGGAGCACACGAGCAATTCACTCTGGCCCATTCCTTCAACTCTTCCGAATACGACGATGGTTTTGGGCGGGCGGCATATGCTTTGGATGCCGATCATTTGGTGGTTGGCAGTAACAACAAAACGCACGTCTTCTCAGAGCGAGCAGATGGAACCTGGGAGGAGACTCTGACACTCGACAAGTCATTTGATGGATACCAACTTTCCAGCCGGACGTTGATCGCCACATATCAGAATGAGGTAAAGGCCTTGGACATCTCGGATTGTGCGCAGCCAGTACCAACACAGAGACCGTCTCTCTCCATTGCGCCTACCGCATCATGTCATTGGGTCACTGTTCAGATTACAAACGCGTGTTACGGTCCTGATTGCGATTGGGACATAGCGATTCAACGTCGCACTTTGATTGAAAGTGACACCGTCGATGTCGTGACATACAGTCATTTAGATGCCGACGTTGAAGAGGATTCTGATGGTGCGGAGCGGCAGGCTCTTGAGAACTCTACGTGCTTGTATCCGGGGCTGTATCAGTTCGTGTTTCACGGAGAAGTGTGGTCGTCGCTGAATTTTTACTCTGATACAAACTACAGAGTGGAATCAGATGGACTTTTGATAGTGCAGGAGAGGTTTGAATGGGATGATGGAGGCTGGATGGAGGGGGAGGAACCGTCCAAGGGAGGAGTCGACAAATTGCATCGATTCGACATTCCTTTTGTTGCGGGCTTATTGAGCAATGCCCCGACTGGGTCTCCACTGCCACAGAGGCAAACACTATCTCCAGATTCATCACCTTCCCCTCTTACCTTTTCCCCTATCTTCAGTCCAGCTTTTGTCTGCCTGACTCAATCGGAATGCGAGGAGCAAAGTGGCGGATTCGCTGATTTTCGCGCCGGGACATTTCCCGACTTTGGCTGCTTTTCCAAAGGAGACATCCTGTTTTGGGGCATCGGCGGCACGGTCGAGCAAATGGCGATCGATTCTCTGAGTGGCACGAAAGAGCGAGTTTGGTGTGGCTGAAGAGCCAGCGCTGAGCAAAGAATCAGCCAGAGATGCAACTAATTCAAGCAGATGCAGTTCACACTAGAGTTATTGAGAGATGTGGAAATGTAGCAGAAAGCAAACAGGAGCAAACAATCATCTCTCAGACAGCTTCATTGGCACGCATCTTCACCTCAGATGGCTCTCGTAGGACCTTTGGGACGTCGCAGGTTCTTTCGTCCCAGCGACTGGGCGTGGCTTTGCGAAAAGGGATTGGGCGACGATCGATGAGGGGATGCACCGTAAAGTATTGGTGGAGGCAATTGATATTGCTAATTGCATCGTTTCAATTCTTCGCTTGTAGCTCGGATAACGATGACAAAGGATGGAATGGGAATTGGACTTACAATAAGTCTTCGAAATGGAGTCACCTTCACCGTCCTTTCAGTTTGATGGCTGCAAACAACATGGGCAGAGCAATCACAGCGAAGCCAACAAAAAGCTCGCGAGGAGTCGGGCATTGCAAAACGCACGATGCAGCGCAAACACCATCCAAAGAAACACCAGCGCTTCCAGCAACTTCGCCGAGCGAGGAGTTGCATTCGGCCGCTCGAGCGGGGCACCCTCGTCGATGTNCCAGCGCTTCCAGCAACTTCGCCGAGCGAGGAGTTGCATTCGGCCGCTCGAGCGGGGCACCCTCGTCGATGTCCTTCAGAGCCTCCCACAGCTCCTCGTACGCCTCCTCGATGCAATCCACCAGTTCCGCCGCACTGCCCTCCGTCTTTCGGTCCAGCAAAACTGACATTTGAAGCCTGCTCTGGAAGGAGAGCACTCCAAAGTAAAGATTTGCAGGATGCGCAGCCGTAAAGTTCAGATCATTCACCGAATATCCCGCAAGGGACGTTGCCTCCCTCGGGCCGGCGACGTTGGAGATCGTGCACGTGGTCCGATTGAAAACGTCGAGCATCTTCGCCGCGAGTGGCGCCTCCGGGGCGACAGGAAACAAAGCATCAATTATCCATTTGCTCAGGACGAACGCAGGGGAGAGCTTGAGCTCGTCGCACCGCGTCTTTACTGTCCAGATGCAAGCAATTGGATCGTCGCAGTCGACGGGAAGCGGAATGCACGCGGCCACGACGTTGTTTCCGAGCTCGGCCCTGAGGCAATCTGGACCGCGCCGCATGTTGATGGGAAAGCTGGCCCGCAGGGATCCTCTGCCTCGTCTCACCAGATCGAGTGCCTTATCTCCCTTCAACTCGAGGTACTTTGCAATCGCCATGGAAATCAGACCCACTACCACATCGTTCACCGTGGCACCGCTAAGTTTGTTCTTCACGGACTTGATCTCCGCTAGCNATCAGACCCACTACCACATCGTTCACCGTGGCACCGCTAAGTTTGTTCTTCACGGACTTGATCTCCGCTAGCCGGAAGGCCCGGTGGGCGAAGCCCTTTCCCCGGCTGGGCTCCGACAGTTCCTCCTTTGGAATCATGAGCGCGTGGTGCGGGTCAGACGCCGGCGGCGCAAGTGTATGTACGGTGCCGGTATATATTCCATGCAAGAAGGCCACGGCGCGGTGGGAGAGGGACAGTCCCCGCGGCATCCTCCTCTTTGTTTGGAGTATCGGGTTGTATGTTGTTTCGCTGCCATTCGTATCCTTCGGCGGCGGATCGTCCAATAACGAGAGCAGTACTGAGAGCAATCCGACCCCGTCCCCAATAGCATGATCGATGGCCGCAAAGATCAGCGAGCGTCCGTCGCTCAGGTCGGTGACGATGGCCATCCTCCAGAGGGGCAGGTTCGCGTGCCACCTCGAAAGGTACGCGTCGTTGACCAGCTCCTCGATTTCAGCTGGTCCGAACTCGCCCTCTCCGTCGATGTGTGCAATGTGTTCGTCCAAATCGATCTCCGAGCGGGGCAGCGGCTCGAAGACGACGGCGCATCCTTCTCCGCCTCGTACCCTGCAGCGAAAGCGGGGAATGTCGAGCATCCTCTCCGCCAGCGTTTGTCTCAGAACATCAACGCTGGGGAAGGGATCGTCGAGGAACATCATGGCCATGATTTTGGTGGGCAACACCAACTCCTCGTGAAACGATTTGGAAGTGGTTGATAGCGCGAAGAACCGGGACATCGACGACGCTTGCCGGGACAGGACGGAGATCCGTCGCCGCTGCTTCTCTTTTGGGACATTCTCAACAAAGTCGTCCGTCGCCTCGTCGAGGATCGAGGGGTGTTCCAGCGTCAGCAGCGATCGCCGCCGCCTCCCCGCGACGCCCGCCGCATACGAGTCGGAGAAGCGGCGGCGGGCGACGGCGGGCGGCGCGACGAGCTCGATGGCCTCCATGCTGCGCGCATTTTGTGGAGGCGATCGTTTGAGCGTGAATGAATGATGCTGAGCATAAGATGCGATCGTACGGTCCCGGCATGGGCATCAGTGGGGCGGTGGGATTGAGCATAGCAAATGCCGCCGAGCAGGAAGACGCAATCATCAGAAGCGCACGGTGTTGAGCGTTCGCGTTTGAGTTGGGAGCCTGAGGGCCTGATGTTCTTTATGTCATAAGTACTTTCTACTTACGTACTTCTCTTACTCTACCTCGATCTGGAGACCTCTTCACAAGCCTGGTTTGAGGGCAGGTCTGAAGTGCGATCCTCCCATGTCATGAATATTTATTGGTGGAGGCAAGATATTGCTACTAATTGCATCGTTGCAATTCAATCTAAACAACGTGGCCGTAAGCAACCTGGTTGTCAACAAAGTCAGCCAGTGTTGTCCGCAAAGATCGCGGAGTCGGCAAAACATCCCTCTTCATCGGATCCACGTCCACCAACAGCGTCTTGCCGGGGGGAACCGACACTCCCTCCAACAGCTCGCCCAACCCCTTGTCGCCCAGCTTGATGCCCTTGACCACCAGTTTCTGCGCGCCGGAAGGCAACGCCTCGACCGTCGCCGGGAGGCCCCGCTCCGGAAGAATCTCCGCGAGCGTCTCGGCAATCTCCACATACGTCGGGCTCTCCCTCCGCGCGGCCACGACGTATCTGCGCGGAACAGTGGACGCTCCCAGCTTCAAAGCATTCACATGCGCCAGCGCCACATCCCGCACGTCGACCAGCGCTGGGGCCGTGCACCCGAGGACTGCACCGCCCGGCTGCGGATTGGCCAACAGCTTGATCGCTTCCCACGATGGATTGACTTGGTCCGGACTCAAGGCCGGCCCACACACCTGTCCGACGTTGAGGGTGATCAGATCCACTCCCTTCTCTTTTGCGAGGGCGATGCTTTCCTCCTGCGACGCCCGCTTGGAGTACGCGTATGCGCATCCGGTGGGGGTGTTGAAGCCGTTGACGTCTTGTGCTCCGTAGATGTGATCGTATCCCTTTTCAGCAACGGAGCCGACCATTCCAAAGACGCTCCCGCAATTCACCAATTTTTTCAATTTGAGTTCCTCTGCCGCCCGCACCGCATTCGTCGCGCCCGCGATGGCCGGCTCCACAATGGTTTTGACAGGGTCGCCGGATTTGGAGAAGCTGTAGGGCGAAGCCAGGTGGATCATGCCCTCACATCCTCTCCCCGCGTCCACCAGGCTGCCCACGTCAAACAGATCGATGGTTGCAAAGTCCAGCTTGTCCGTCGCGCGCAACTCCGCCGCGATTCGGCTCAGATCCTTCGTTTTGGAGGGAGACGTCGACCGGACCGCGGCTCTGACATTGTACCCCCGCTCCAGCAGCTGTTGCACGCAGTGCAATCCAATGTACCCGTTCGCCCCGGTGACGCAGACGGTGCGGCCCGCCCCGGAGTCGGCGGCGCCCGCAAGCCCGGGGGCTAGGAGGGAGGCGGCTGTCGCAGCTGCGCCGGTGCGGAGGAAGTCCCGCCGGCTGCCGGCGACGTCGAGCGAGAGCGCGGTTGCAAAGAGAGCGGTGCGTGTCAATGCCAGCGCGGCCAGCGCGGCGAGGAGGGGCGTCGGCAGCGTCATGGTGGAGGAGGCCGAGGGGTTGTGGTTGTGGTTGGGATTTGGAGCGCCCCGCCCGCCCGAGGAAGTTGTGAGCACTGAGTTGTGAGTGTTGTGAGTGTTGTGAGTCAGTCAGGCAGAGCGGGATGAACTCCCACACCCCCACCAAGCACCAAGCTGGAAAGTTGCATGCAGGGTTGCGTTGGCGCGCCAGAGTTCGCTTCGTCTCATCTCGCCCCAAACAAACGATGGTGTCGGCTACTCAAGAACCTCAAGCAATCATGGCAATCGTCGCTCTTGTTGCAGCCGCCTTCCTCCGGTCGGCGTCGGCCTATCCCAAATATGCCGGCAGCGATCCCACCTCGAACTCGAACGGCAATGCAGCCCCGCCCTGCCCCCTCGTCGGCGGCCCGCGCCGAGGCCTCGCCGAAGATGAAGATGGTTCGGATCCCCTCGCGACCGCCAATGCCCAACGCGACGCCCGAGTTAAGGAGTGGGGCTACCCTGTCGGGCCGGCAATGGACGGTCCTCACAAGTATCAGGTCGGGGTGGCCAACGAGGGGGAGATGTACTGCGAAGCCGACGGCGCCACAAGGTGGTGCGATACCATCCACGGCCGGTGGGGAGACAGCATCCCGCGAACCGACGAACACTGCATCTGGGGCGTGCTCGAATTTCAGGACCCGCCCGAGTTTGGCTGGGGCGGGGAGAACTCCAATTCCACGGCCTTCAGCGGCATGTTCGACAGCGCGGGGCAGTCGCTGACGACGGGCGGGTTCGACGAACATGTCCTGCTGTACACCGGCACCGGGGGCTCCCCGACCGGTCAGATATACGACGCGCCGTGGGCCGTGGCCATGATCGTCTGGAAGCGCGGCAACGAGTTCGCCAAGCCGTGGATTGCCGACTTCCACCGCCCCGTGGAACAAACCGCCGGATACGAATGGGGGTGGACGCTCCGGGCCCACTACAAGGCGTTCAATTGCAGTGAGCTCAAACCGGCCGTCGATGCCTACAACGTAGTGGAGGGCGAGTATGCACCGGACGCCTTCGCGAGGCTGTGGAACGCCTACATGGACGTTACCGACATTAGCGGCGACTTCTTCCTGGGAGAGACCTGCTCGATCGGACCCTGTCAGGCAGCTGACGCGGATGCAAATACGAATGCTACTGACGCCATTAAGGGCAATGGAAGTTATGGGGTGGATGGTGACGATGTCGAAGATGCTTCATCCTCTTGTCAATCACTTGGCCCAAATTTCATCACCATTGCCGCTTCTACTACAGTTGTAACAGGGCTTGTACTTGCTGTTACGCAGGCTTTCTAGAATTTGTAGATGTAGGTATTATTCAAGTTATGCAAAACAAATTGAGAGAGTGTGTCACACAACAGTCAAGGCTTGCGCATTCATGCTCGAATTCACTGAAGATTGGAAAATAGCTCAAACGTCTGGCTGGATAGTACTCAGTTTGTTTTTGTCAAACTGCTGTGTCGCTCGAAGGCATTATTAGAAGTAATAATCGCTCACTTTTGCCTTTGTACTGGAGACCCCGGCCTCTCTGGGCGGAAGAGTGCCAAGAGAGTGCCACGCAAGCGAGCAAAGTTGCATGCGCGAGTTGAAGTTGAAGCTGCTCCTACAAACCTAAGTATCTATTGTTATTGTACCTACCTACTTACGTTACCTACACGTTGCTTTAGGTAGCTGGTAGCCAGCGCTTCTCATAAATCCAAACAAACGATGGTGTCGGCTTCCTCTGCAGCGACGGTGTTCCTCACCTTCGAGGGCGTCCTGTTCGGCGTGATGATGGCGTTCGCCCTCGTCGCGCCAGCCGACTTTGCAGCGGGGGTGTTGGAAATCGCCAAGGAGGACCTCGCCTTGATCGCCGCGGGAGATGCCAGCGTCAGCGACGCCACGGCCAGGCTAGCGACATTCGCGGCCGTCGACTGCGATAACCAGCACGGCTTCGTGGTCTTCGCGTGCATAATTGCAATTCATGCCGGACTCTTCACAATCCACTCCCAGCGGCTCCCGGTCTTTCTAGCATTCGTTGCGGCGCACGCAATCGTCGTGTGGAATCAGACAATGGCGCTGTCGGGCAATTACTACATTGGGAACTTGCACGAGCCCGTGCTGGCAGCGTTTGGGCCCGCGCGGGTACTGCACTCCTTCTTTCTGCTCGGACACGTTTGTCTTGCGAGCACCTTGCTGTTCAGCGGTGGCGGCAAGGCGCACAAAAAGGAGTGAAAGTGAAAGGCGGGAAGGGGTTTTGGATATAGGCCCAGGTAAACACAATCTACAACAGTGCGGAAGCCACAGATACTGCACTGTAAAAACGATGAGCATTGGGCTTTGAAGATGCACATCTATTCTTGATTTATTACATGAACTGATCGCAAGGAGCAATCTTCCCATCACAGACGACACGCCAGCAAAAAAGGCCTCGCACTTCGCCCTATCACGGCTGGCGAGTTCTTCCCGAGCTGCCTGATGCGCCCGAAGCGAGACGGCGAGGTCGTCCTTCGTCAAATGTCCCTTTTTGTACTACGCATCCAAACTGCAATCTTCCCACGTCTTGGCGAGCTCGTGGTGCGTGCGCTTCCATGCCCCCGCGCCTTGGCGGTGTCCTGCACATGGAATGCCGTATGAAATGCCCGCCCACAATCTTCCCCTCCACAATCATTGCAACTTCGCTGCTTCTTGAGGCAGCACAGTCCTTATCCATCTGTTTTGCTTTCCCATTTGATGCAAAACTGTTTGTGCCCCCCCTCCACCTTCTTCCAGTGCTGAACCTGACAGTCCTTGCTGCAATACCATGCCGCGCGGCACCGGACACACCGCAGGTAATTCGTGTTCGGAGGAGCGAGTTTATAGCAGCTGAAGCACATTTCTTCACAGTCGTCAAGAGCGAGATGGCGAGTTCATCCCTAGTCTCTGAAGCCCTTTGTAGCCAATGCATCCCTTTCACAAAATTGGGATTGTCTGGTGGCATCTGCTCTGATTCTGGTACACATTGTTGGTAACCAAGCAAAGCCATTGCTTTTGCATGACGACCTCTCTCAGCAGCAGGCGTCAAGACGCGAATAGCTTCTTTCTTGGATGGTGTCAGGCCATAAATGCCCTTGCTGTGATATAAGCCTAGTTTGTAGCATGCCTCATCAAACCCTTTCGATGCCGAACAACGCATATGGTGTAAGTGCACAGCATCATCGCCCGCGTCTCCGAATATGTTCTCTTCCGTTCTGAATGTATTTGCAAGTTTGTATTGGGCAATGGCATGCCCCTGCTCTGATGCTGCAAGGAACCACTTCTTAGCGTCGTCAGGTGATTTCTGTACACCCCCCTCGCCGGCACGGTATCTGTTGCCATTCGAATATTTTGGTAAACCACTCATACCCTCAGAATATGCGATGCCAAGCCTGAATTGACAATGTGGGTCTCCTTTTTTAGCCCCAAGCATCAACACATGCATTCCGTGTGCAATGTTTTCCCGCTGTCCTTGTTCCATCAATCTGTTCCCTAGCAACGAATACAATCGCAGTGGCAAACGGCCCCCATGAAAACCCTCTAGCATCAACGCTCTCATCTGGTCTGTGCTAGTGGGCATTGTGGCTCGACAGAGGGGACACTTGTCCCTGAGTTGTTCTTCCGCTTTGCCATACGATCCCGCGCACGCCGCATCGAACAGGAACTTGACCCTTTCGTCGAGGCATCCTGCACAAACGTCCTGGCCGCAACAGAGGAGCACTGATCGACGGCCCACGTCCCAAAAAGGCGGCATGGGTTCCAGGCAGATCGGGCAGTCGTTTTCCTCAACATCGCTGCCTCGGTCGGGCATTTTAACGTGGTGCAGCACCTTGCTTTCTATTGATCTGACCCCGTGCTACCTCGTGATCCGTCTGCCACTTTGCAACAACATGAACAAAGTGCCAACTGAGGGGGGGCGTGGGGTGGGGGAGGTGAGGTTGTTACTCTCCGCAAAATCCGCGGAGTCGCTAGTCGTATAGGAATGATACGTCGGAATTAGTATCAATTAGGGCCGAAATCCGATTTGAGCCAACAAGGAGCCAAGCTAGGTACATACTTGCAACTTGCAACACGCGGCTCGCTTCGCCACCACATCGTCCTCGACTTGAGAAGGAAAAGGCGAGGAAGCAACTCTCGGCTCAAAATCCAAGGCTACCGCTCTCAAGAACCTCCCCACCGAGCAACCATGATGGGTGAAGCAATCGAGGTCGAAGTGGACGCCGCCGCGGCGGCCCCGCCACCCACATTGCAAGTGCCCTCCGGCGACGAGAGCGACGTGCACCAGCGCCAAATCGGCGACTTCTCCCAGAGCGACCACCGGCGGAAGGTGAAGAAGCGCCACATTATCGGAGGACTCGTGGCGCTGCTGGCGGTGATCCTGGCGGTGGTGCTGGGGGTGACGCTGTCGAAGGACGAGGGCGAGGCTAGCGAGAGTGAGAGGGGGAGCAGCGAGGGCAATGGCGGGGAGAACGTCGGCACTCCGGAGGATATCGAAGATGGAGATGTGGCGTTGGACGAGGACTTCGACGCTGGGGATTTGGACGAGGGTTTGGACGGGGGAATGCAGGAGGTGGTGAGTTGCAAAGGTGCTATCTATCTGTGTTCCTTTTCTTGGAATGTTCGCTCATATAAAATGTGCCTTCCCCTCACTGCAGCCGTGGGAGGATCTCGACGAGGACACCCTCTTGGACGGCGACATGGTCGCTAGCGATGGATCGGGATCGGGCTTCCAGGCCGTCGACGACACCTTCGCCTTCTCGCTCGACATTTTCCAAGAGCTGGGCGCCGAATCGATCTACGTCCTCGACAACGACATCGGCGGCGAGGCCACGATCCAAATCACCCAGCAGGCCACCCACGGGAGCTGCATCGTGGACTTCGACCTGCAGTACATCATTTACACCCCCCGCACGGGCGATGAATTCTACGTCGGGACCGACGAGTGCACGTACGAAGCGTGCCTCGTCGACGACCCCGAACAGTGCGACACGGCCACGCTGACCATTGAGATCGAGGAGGGAGATTTGTCGCCGCCCCCGCCGACCAAGCCCGCGCTGTCGGAGGAGTTGATTTTGGATGACTCCATTGAGCTCATATCGGACCCTGACGAGATGCGGGACGCCGTTGTGGCAATTTACGGTGATACGGCCATCGTTGGCTCGCCCAATTACGACGGGACCAAGGGGATCGTGATTGTGTTCGTGAAGGATGAAAATGGGGAGTGGGATCGGCAGGCGACGCTCATTCCCGACAACCCCGAGGATTACCAGTTTGGGACGAACTTTGGCTGGAGCGTGGACATTTTTGCTGATACGATCCTTGTTGGCGCGTGGGGCGACACCGACGACGAGAACTTCGAGTACAACAAGGGAGCGGCCCACGTTTTTGTTCGGGAGGGCGACACGTGGACGTACCAGGCCAAGCTTGCTGCCGACGATGCCGGCGATCACGACGTGAGTTTGCTAAACTGCTTTCAGTTTGATGATTGCTTGTGGCCATTGCTGACATCCCTTGATCCTTTTGTCCAGTTCTTTGGTGGCGACGTGGCGGTGCACGGGGACACTGCCATTGTCAGTGCGACGTGGGACGACGACGGTGGAGACGACAGCGGAGCCGTGTACGTCTTTGAGAGGGACGCCAGCGGCGGGTGGTCCCAGCAATCCAAGCTCGTGGCCCCGGACAGCGAGAGCTACGACAACTTTGGCAACAGTGTTGCGATCGACGGAGCCACAATTGTGATTGGTGCCTTCTGGGACGACGACGTGCACATGGACCAGGGAGCGGCCTACGTTTGGGAGCGGGATGGAGATGGGTGGACCTATCAACAAAAGCTTCAGGATAACACGGGCCAGGGTGACGATCGATTTGGCAACCTGGTGGCCCTCGATGGCGACATCATGGTCATCGGCGCAAGGGGCGTGGACGACGACGAGGGCAGGACAGACATCGGAGCAGCGCACGTTTTCGTCAGGGATGCGTCGGGGTGGACGCAACAAGCCAAGCTGGAATCACCGGACGGTGCCATGGGAGATGAATTCGGCAACAGCGTGGATATCTCTGGCGGTACGATCCTTGTTGCGGCGAGGTTCGACGACGACAGTGGAGAAGAGAGTGGATCGGTGCACGTCTATGTATCAGACGGAAACGGCGGATGGGAGCACCAGGCGAAATTGTTGGCGCCCGCAGGCGAGCAAGAGGATTTCTTCGGGTACAGCACTAGGATTGACGACGGCACCATTGTCGTCGGTTCCAAGAGCGGGGAGATGCACGTGTTTGAATACTAACAAGGGATTATTAGGCTGTCTGCGGATATCACCATCTGAGTTCACTGATCTGCCCGTCTCTATTCTTTGGAGACGTTNTCAGCAGCGATCGCCGCCGCCTCCCCGCGACGCCCGCCGCATACGAGTCGGAGAAGCGGCGGCGGGCGACGGAGGGCGGCGCGACGAGCTCGACGGCCTCCATGATGCGCGCATTTTGTGGAGGCGGCTCCCCTCTTGCAAACGACTAGTTACACATGGAGCGTGAATGAATGATGCTGAGCATTGCATCTACGGTCCCGGCATGGGCATCGAGCAGGGGCGGTGGGATTGAGGTTGCAAATGCCGCTGAGCAGGAAGACGCAATCACCCTGGGGAGCACGCGTGCGCAGAGGGCCGGCACTGATGTTCTTTATGTCAAGTACATTCTACATTCCTACTTACATACTTCTCTTACCCTACCATCTGGGGATTACCCTTTGAGAATCGCTGGGCAGGTGCTTGCAGGCAAACAATGTGAAGAGCGATCACCTAAAATTGCATCGTTGCAAGTTAAACGACGTGCCCGTAAGCAACCTGATTGTCAACAAAGTCAGCCAGTGTATTCCGCAAAGATCGCGGCGTCGGCAATACATCCCTCTTCATCGGATCCACGTCCACCAACAGCGTCTTGCCGGGCGGCACCGATACTCCCTCCAACAGCTCGCCCAACCCCTTGTCGCCGAGCTTGATGCCCTTGACGACCAACTTCTGCGCGCCGGGAGGCAGCGCCTCGACCGTCGCCGGGAGGCCCCGCTCCGGAAGAATCTCTGCGAATGTCTCAGCAATCTCCACGTACGTTGGGCTCTCCCTCCGCGCGGCCACGACGTATCTGCGCGGAACAGTGGACGCTCCCAGCTTCAAAGCATTCACATGCGCCAGCGCCACATCCCGCACGTCGACCAGCGCTGGGGCCGTGCACCCGAGGACTGCACCGCCCGGCTGCGGATTGGCCAACAGCTTGATCGCTTCCCACGATGGATTGACTTGGTCCGGACTCAAGGCCGGCCCACACACCTGTCCGACGTTGAGGGTGATCAGATCCACTCCCTTCTCTTTTGCGAGGGCGATGCTTTCCTCCTGCGACGCCCGCTTGCTATACGCGTAGGCGCAGCCATTTGGGGTGTTGAAGCCGTTGACGTCTTGTGCTCCGTAGACGTGATCATATCCCTGTTCGGCGACGGACCCGACCATTCCAAAGACGCTCCCGCAATTCACCAATTTGGTCAGCTTGAGCTCCTCTGCCGCCCTCACTGCATTCGTCGCGCCCGCAATGGCCGGCGCGACGATGGTTTTGACGGGGTCACCAGATTTGGAGAAGGAATAGGGAGAAGCAAGGTGGATCATGCCCTCACATCCTTTCCCCGCGTCGACCAGGCTTCCCACGTCGAACAGGTCGATGGTTGCAAAGTCCAGCGTGTCCGTCGCGCCCAGTTCCGCCGCGATTCGGGTCAGATCCTTCGTTTTGGAGGGAGCCGTCGACCGGACCGCGGCTCTGACATTGTACCCCCGCTCCAGCAGCTGTTGCACGCAGTGCAATCCAATGTACCCGTTCGCCCCGGTGACGCAGACGGTGCGGCCCGCCCCGGAGTCGGCGGCGCCCGCAAGCCCGGGGGCTAGGAGGGAGGCGGCGCCTCCGGCAGCCGCGGTGGTCCGGAGGAAGTCCCGCCGGCTGCCGGCGACGTCGAGCGAGAGCGCGCTTGCAAAGGGGGAATTGACGGTGCAAATGAGCGCCAGCGCGGCCAACGCGGCGAGGAGGGGCGTCGGCAGCGTCATGGTGGAGGAGGCCGATGAGGGTGTGAGCCCAGAGAAAAGCACGAGTTGTGCGTCAGAGTCCAGAGTTTAGCAAATCTGGGGCGCGGCTCGCGGGAAAGGCCGGCGGCGCGCGAAGAGCAAGGCACAAGGCAAGAACCCCCAAAGTTGCATGCGCAAGTTGAAGCTGCATTGCATAAATAGTTGCGATGGCGCGGCGCCATAGCCAGCGCTCCTCATAATATCCAAACGATGGTGACGGCTTCCGCTGTTGCGACGGTGTTCCTCACCTTTGAGGGCGTCCTCTTCGGCGCCATGATGTCCTTCGCCCTCGTCGCGCCAGCCGACTTTGCGGCGGGGGTGTTGGAAATCGCCACGGAGGACCTCGCCTTGATCGCCGCGGGAGATGCCAGCGTCAGCGACGCCACGGCCAGGCTGGCTACCTTTGCGGCCGTCGACTGCGACAACCAGCACGGCTTTGTCGTGTTCGCATGCATAATTGCAATTCATGCCGGACTCTTCACGAGCCACTCCCAGAGGCTCCCAGTCTTTGTGGCGTTCGTGGCGGCGCACGCAATCGTCGTGTGGAATCAGACAATGGCGCTGTCAGGCAATTACTACATTGGGAACTTGCACGAGCCCGTTCTGGCGGCGTTTGGGCCCGCGCGGGCACTCCACTCCTTCTTCCTGCTCGGACACGCTTGTCTTGCGAGCACCTTGCTGTTCGGCGGTGGCGGCAAGGCGCACAAAAAGGAGTGAAAGTGAAAGCAATAAGGGCTTTGAAGGAGAAATACTGACACCTATGGGCACAGTAGAATTAAAGCCACAGGTACTGCACTGTAAACAAACAGAAGAGCGAATGAGCATTGTTGGGCTTTGAAGATGCATATCTATTCTTAATTTATCGTACTACTGAACTGACTGCAAGGAGCAATGCCGTCAGCCTCCGGAAGAGGTTGAAGGGCTTCTTGCCGCAGGATGCGCAGTCTGAGCGATGTGTGGGATAGAAGTTGTGGTGGTGGGTGGGTGGGGGTGGTTGTGGCAGTTGTGCTCCCTTCGTGCAAATCCGCTGAAAATCCGCCGCGGGGGACGGATTCGGAGTTGAGCTCGTGTAGAAATTCTACGTCGGAATTCGATAAATCAATGCCAATGATGTGTTTCGCCCTCCACCCACCTCTCCACCGTTTGCCGACGAGGAGCACCTCGGCTCATAATCCAGGCTACCGCTCTCAACAACCTCCACCAACGAGCAACCATGATGGGCGAAGCGATCGAGGTCGAGGTGGACGCCGCGGCGGCGGCCCCGCCACCCACACTGCAAGTGCCCTCCGGCGACGAGAGCGACGTGCACCAGCGCCAAATCGGCGACTTCTCCCAGAGCGACCACCGGCGGAAGGTGAAGAAGCGCCACATTATCGGAGGACTCGTGGCGCTGCTGGCGGTGATTTTGGCGGTGGTGCTGGGGGTGACGCTGTCGAAGGACAACGGCGAGGCGAGCGAGGGCGAGAGGGGCAGCAGCGAGGGCAATGGCGGGGAGAACGTCGGCGCTCCGGAGGATATCGAAGATGGAGATGGAGATGTGGCGTTGGACGAGGACTTGGACGCCGGAGATCTGGACGAGGAATTGGACGGGGGGATGCAGGAGGTGGTGAGTTGCAAAGGTGCTATCATGTCTTCTTTTTCTTGGAATGTTCGCTCATATATAATGTGCCTTCCCCCCACTGCAGCCGTGGGAGGATCTCGACGAGGACACCCTCTTGGACGGCGACATGATCGCTAGTGATGGATCGGGATCGGGCTTCCAGGCCATTGACGACACCTTTGCCTTCTCGCTCGATATCTTCCAGGAATTGGGCGCCGAATCGATCTACGTCCTCGACAACGACATCGGCGGCGAGGCCACGATCCAAATCACCCAGCAGGCCACCCACGGGAGCTGCATCGTGGACTTCGACCTGCAGTACATCATTTACACCCCCCGCACGGGCGATGAATTCTACGTCGGGACCGACGAGTGCACGTACGAAGCGTGCCTCGTCGACGACCCCGAACAGTGCGACACGGCCACGCTGACCGTCGAGATCGAGGAGGGAGATTTGGCGCCGCCCCCGCCGACCAAGCCCGCGCTGTCGGAGGAGTTGATTTTGGACGACTCCATCGAGCTCATATCGGACCCTGACGAGATGCGGGACGCCGTGGTTGCAATTTATGGTGATACCGCGATCGTGGGCTCGCCCAACTACGACGGGACCAAGGGGATCGTGATTGTGTTCGTGAAGGACGAGAATGGGGAGTGGGATCGGCAAGCGACGCTCATTCCCGACAACCCGGAGGATTACCAGTTTGGGACAAACTTTGGCTGGAGCGTGGACATATTTGGTGATACGATCCTTGTTGGCGCGTGGGGAGACACCGACGACGAGAACTTCGAGTACAACAAGGGAGCGGCCCACGTTTTTGTCCGGGAGGGAGACACGTGGACGTACCAGGCCAAGCTCGCCGCGGACGATGCCGGCGATCACGACGTGAGTTTGCTAGACATGCTTTCAGCTCGATGATTGCCTTGTGGCCATTGCTGACATCTCTTGATCCTCTTGTCCAGTTCTTTGGTGGAGACGTGGCAGTGCACGGGGACACTGCCATCGTCAGTGCGACTTGGGATGACGACGGCGGAGACGACAGTGGGGCCGTGTATGTCTTCGAAAGGGATGCCAGCGGAGCGTGGTCCCAGCAATCCAAGCTCCTGGCCCCGGACAGCGAGAGCTACGACAACTTTGGCAACAGTGTTGCGATTGACGCAGACACAATTGTGATTGGTGCCTTCTGGGACGACGACGTGCACATGGATCAGGGAGCAGCCTACGTGTGGGAGCGGGATGGAGATGGGTGGACCTATCAACAAAAGCTTCAGGATAACACCGGCCAAGGTGACGATCGATTTGGCAACCTGGTGGCCCTCGATGGCGACATTATGGTCATCGGCGCAAGGGGCGTGGACGACGACGAGGGCAGGACAGACATCGGAG